>SJYX01021720.1:316206-344198 GCA_006410675.1 Oreotragus oreotragus
TATAAGGTTTGTTTTGGATTTAGGGAATGCTGCTATGGGAGAAATGATCACGCTAATGTCTTTCTTGAAAAAGAAAGGGCCAATCTCTTTGTGGCTAGAACTGTAACTGAACAGACAGGATTCTTCCGTTGTCTGTAGTGATATCATACTGGCAGTTGGTATTGGTACATTATTGGAGGAACAGTATAAAATTGACAACAAAAAATTTTTAATAACTACTGGCCTAGGAGAAAAGCACAATGTGGGGCAGTCAGGATATCAGTCAAATTCTGCCCATTGGGATTAGAAATGGGTTAGTGTTGACATACATTTTGAGTGAAGAGTCCTCTTGAGAAGCTTTTGTATCCTCAGCTAATTAAGTAGATGCACTTGGTATTGCTTCCTGTAGTGAAGACAGGAAAAAGGTGTAAAAGCTAGCAAATGTCAGGGGACGACTTCACATTTTGTTCTGAACTTGAATGTGGAGAATGTGTTCAAGAGTGATGGAGACTCTGACATGAACCTGCAGGATAAGGGTTAAAGTTGCCAACTTTCCTGCTTGTTAATTTTTATTTTGAGAACCATCTTATATAAAGCACATGCTCATGAAATATAAGAATGAGTTATCAAAAAAAAAAAAAAGGAATGGCTGTATTAACCTCACCTTTGCCCACTGCCACCCAAGAATTCTCATCTAGGGGAATTATATGGTTTGTCCCAGAAGTGTAGGGAAGTGCTTTGCGTGCTAGTGGTAGAGTGATGACCCCAGTGGCAGGGGGCCTGTTTCTCCAGTCTGGGGATGGAGGGTGATATCACAAAGGCCAGAGGCACAAAGAGCATCAGAGGATCACCTGAGAAATGGAGTCGACAGTCGGGCAGGCAGATCTCTGAGAGCCCATCTAGAATGTTGGTGATCAAGTCAGAGAGCATCGGCAAATATTCACTTGTGTGACACGTGACATGGACCAAAAAATACGAGGACTGCAGTAATTATGGGTAAAAGCAGTTGCTTCTCATCCAGTTTTCTGGTACTGCGTGTGTTCAGTAGATTAGCCTGGTAGAAAATAAAACAGTGGCGGTGCCCTGATGACTAAGACGGAAATCCTCAGCCCAGAGGTTGGAGGCTTGGAGCAGATACAGTTTATTTCAGAGAAAGAAAAAAGTGACACCCTTAAACTCTGATGTTTTCCCTTCATACATGTTTTGGAGGTGAAAGTACAAAGCATTCCGTTCAGTGAATGGCTAATGACAGGCAGTCACTATTCCTTCAGCATGTGTCTGTTGAGTACCTGCCCTGTGCCAGACCCCATGGTAGACGTCAGGCACGCTGTTGATGCTGTTAAGTCGCTTCAGTCATGTCCAACTCGGTGTGACCCCATAGACAGCAGCCCACCAGGCTCCCCTGTCCCTGGGATTCTCCAGGCAAGAACACTGGAGTGGGTTGCCAGTTCCTTCTCCAATGCATGAAAGTGAAAAGTGAAAGTGAAGCCGCTCAGTCGTGTCTGACCCTCAGCGACCCCATGGACTGCAGCCCACCAGGCTCCTCCGTCCAAGGGATTTGCCAGGCAAGAGGACTGGGGTGGGGTGCATAGTGAGGTGTAATAACAAGATGCAGCCCCAGTGCTTGTGGAGGCTACCTAAAGGGAGAGAGACATATTAGATACTAAATACCCAACTGGTTTTTAGTTTTATGAAGGGAGCCAGCCTTAGGACACACCTGACTCATCAACGATGAGGTCAAAGCTAAGGAAACTGCAGGGAAGGGGAGCCAGAGGCCTGATGACACTGAAAGTTTGGATTAAATTCCCTGGATTTCCAGCTACAGGAGGAAAGAGATCTTCCTAGACACACCACACACACACACACACACACACACGGAGGCACAATCACTCACTTATCTTTTCTTTATTTAAACCAGCTAAAGAGTTCTGACACATAACCAGATGGATTCTATACCAAGGGAAAAAAAATAAAAGACGAGGAAGCCAGATATATATCAGATTTTAGGATGGTTGCTGTTGCCACTTTGTCACTTCAGTTGTGTCCGGCTCTGTGTGACCCTGTGGACTGTAGCCTGCCAGGCTCCTCTGTCCATGGAATTCTCCAGGCAGTAGTACTGGAGTGGGTTGCCATGCCTTCCTCCAGGGGATCTTTCCTAGCCAGGGTTCAAACTTGGGTCTCCTGCATCAGAGGCAGTTTCTTTACCATGTGAGCCACTAGGGATGGTAAATTAGAAAAAATAAATAAATTAGTAACAGGAAATGAAAGCATGTTACCATAGCCTAACCTGAAAGGGAAGTGGCAAAAAAAAAAAAAAAGAAAGAAAGAAAGAAAAAAAAGAGTCTCAGTGACTTTCACATAGTGAAACAGTAGTTTAATTGAATAGAGTTAAATTTACCATTATTGGAAATCTGCTGCTTTTTCACTCAGTTTTATTGAGAATTGGCATATACATTGCTGTATAAGCTTAATGTGTACAGTGTGATGATTTAATTGACATATATTGTGAAATGATCATCACAACAGGGTCAGCTAATATCCATCTGGCTCAGATGGTAAAGAATCTGCCTGCAATGCAGGAAAGTAGAGTTCATTCCCTGGGTCAGGAAGATGTCCTGGAGAAGGGATTGGCAATCTACTCCAGTATCCTTGCCTAGAGAATTCCATGGACAGAGGAGTCTGGCAGGCTAAAGTGCATGTGGTTTCAAATAGTTGGATGGGACTGTTCAACTAACACTATCACTTTCATATAGATACAATATTAAAAAAAGGAAGGAAGAAAAGAAAAGAAAAATATTTTTCTCCTTGTGATGAGAACTCTTAAGAACTTGCCCTCTTAACAACTTTCCTATATATTATACAGCAGCATTAAATATCATCATGTTGTACATCAATTCCTTAGTATGTATTTATCTTATAACTGGAAGTTGTACTTTTGGACCACCTTCCTCCAGTGCCCCCTCCCCTCACCCCTTCTGGTAACCACATGGTTGATCTCTTTTGCTGTAAGTTTTTTTTTGAAGATTCCGTGTATAAGATCATGCAGTATTTGTCTTTCTCTGTCTGATTTATCTCATTAAGCATACTGCCTTCGAGGTTCATCCATGTTGTGCCAAATGCGAGGGTTTAAGAGGACACTTTTAAGGAAGATGAGATGATTGCTACAGGAAATTCACAGTCTTTAACCATTCACAGGGAAGAGAAAAGAGCAACCGCAGCCCAGAAGGAAAGCAGCAAACAGTATGCACGAATTCTATTACAGAACAAAGCTCTAAGAGGCCCAGGTTTGTCAGAACTGCTGCTGCTGCTGCTGCTAAGTCGCTTCAGTCGTGTCCGACTCTATGCGACCCCATAGACAGCAGCCCACTAGGCTCCCCTGTCCCTGGGATTCTCCAGGCAAGAACACTGGAGTGGGTTGCCATTTCCTTCTCCAATGCAGGAAAGTGAAAAGTGAAAGGGAAGTTGCTCAGTCATGTCCGATTCCTAGCGACCCCATGGACTGCAGCCCACCAGGCTCCACCATCCATGGGATTTTCCAGAGAAGAGTACTGGAGTGGGTTGCCATTGCCTTCTCCGGTCAAAACTGCTACGAGTCATCAAAAGGAGTTTCTAAAAGTTATAGAATAAACTCTCCTAACTGACCTCTGCCTAATGGCATGTCAGATTAACGGACACTCTCCATCCTGTTTTTAAAACATCCCTGATAAAGACTGTAAGCCACTGAAAGCTCATAGTTTCGAGGCTTTTTCTAAGACTATGAGTACCAGGTAAAACCTGCCATTGGAGCTGTGTCTATCCCAAGGCTCAACTGTATTTCTCTTCAGTTTATGCCAGTTTTATACACCATGGTAGCTGAGCATTGTGCAAACTCATGAAATGACTAGGAAAGGTTTTTTTTTAATTAATACAAAATTAAATATTTTATAGATACTATAAAGATGAATAGCTAAAAATAATAATTAGAAATTACATTATAACAGACTGAGGAAAATGTGAAATTTGGAAGATTACTGCCTTCAGATGCTTTTACCAGTTCTCTAAATTTTTATTGCACTTTAAGGAAACAAAAGTGAAGATTGTAGCCTATGTTTTAGAGGTTCGTACATGCACAAAAATAGTGCAGAAATGCAAACAGGGCTTTCATACTCAAAGAATAAGCCTTTACCTCACAGTGAAGAAATGGTGAAACGATGTACACTAGAGAGTTTTAAGTGTAAAACACACACATTTAATCCATCAACTATTATAGCTGAGTCACATTAATTAAAGGGGACTCTACACTATATTCAGAGGAAAAGCATTGAGAAGGAGCAAATTTTCTCTATAGGACAGTTTGTGTTAGGATAACTGATGAAGTGGATAGAGCAGCACTATTTTTGTTCTATCTCTCTGTCAAGAACAGTGAGTACTCTTTGCACCAAAAATAATAGAGCAATCCTAGTGAAGAGGAGGTTAAACAAACAATGCAATGCAAAACATATGCCAAGATGTTTTAACAGTTCAACTCTTTTGGCTTTAATGAATTCATCCTAAGCATTGCAAGAAGAGTTCTTATTGAATATTAAAGGATAGGGAAAAATAGAAGAATTGGTATAGCACTTTTTCCAAGTTTCCAAAAAGGAAGAATTCAGATTCCACGTATTAAAGGTCAGTATGTTTGATTCAGTGCCTAGGGAAACAGTGGACTAGGTTATTAAATGTATTATTTATGATAATTTAGAAACAGAATCAGTGATCATTTAGAAATCACACCAAAGCAACCTCACATCCTTCCTTTTATTGTTGTGATTTTCTAACACGATTATGAAACATAGGAAATGATCAGGGAAACTCTAGCATATCTCTTATGATATTCTGGTGGACAAAGTGAGGAAATATGATAATACGGCTTGAGGAGCTGACATTGATGGAAGGGCTGTATTCGGAGCAGAGGATCCAGAGGAAGACTTTCAGCCTGAGGAGAGGTCTGCAATGGCTCAGCTGGGTTTTCCTCTTTGCCTTGTCCTAAGTCGACTTGATTATCAAAGTGAAGTGAAGTGAAGTGAAAGTCGCTCAGTCCTGTCTGACTCTTTGTGATCCTGTGGACTATACAGTCCATGGAATTTTCCAGGCCAGAATACTGGAGTGAGTAGCCTTTCTCTTCTCCATGGGATCTTCCCAACCCAGGGATTGAACCCAGGTCTCCTGCACTGCAGGCAGATTCTTTACCAGCTGAACCACAAGGGAATCCCAAGAATACTGGAGTGGGTAGCCTTTCCCTTCTCCATGGGATCTTCCCAACCCAGGGATTGAACCCAGGTCTCCTGCATTGCAGGCAGATTCTTTACCAGCTGAGATTNTGCAGGCAGATTCTTTACCAGCTGAACCACAAGGGAATCCCAAGAATACTGGAGTGGGTAGCCTTTCCCTTCTCCATGGGATCTTCCCAACCCAGGGATTGAACCCAGGTCTCCTGCATTGCAGGCAGATTCTTTACCAGCTGAGATTCTTTACCAGCTGAGCCACAAGGGAATCCCAAGTATACTGGATTGGGTAGCCTATCCCTTCTCCAGCGGATCTTCCCGACCCAAGGATCAAACCAGGGTCTCCTGCATGCAGGTGAGTTCTTTACCAACTGAGCTGTCAGGGAAGCCCATATTATAAAAGAGTGCTGATCAAATTTTCAGGTGACTAGAGACTAGAAGAGAGCTTTAGCACAAAGGATGATAGAATCAGGATCAAAGGGAAACCACCTAGTAGAATAATGGGCTGAAGTTATTAGACTGAAACCTAACAAGATTGGATTTAATTGGATATAACTCATGCTGTTATGGAGAGTTGGATTTGAAACTAATTTATTCAGGTTGGTTCAACAGGAAGTCTTATACCAGGCATGGAAGCACCATTAAGGGATTTTATTGTTGATGGCATGCAATTAGCAATGTCTGCCTTATAAAACGTGGAGGTTAAAAATTATTAGCCATTAGATATCATCTCTGGAGGAGGTGCAGGTATGTGTGAAATACTGTAGTCTCAATCTTCATTCCAGTCAGTTCCCGGGCATCCTGCTCAGACTAGAGAAGAGCTGTTGAAGAAATCTGGCCACTGTGTGCATATTCAGAATAACCAGAGAGAGCATCAGTTCACTATTCTCAGAAATCTTTCCTGCAGAGAGGATTGTTGAGGGAAGTATAACAAGAGGAAACACACTGGAAACTAGCCAGCATACAGGTGCTCATGGGTGGGATTAAAGTACTAGAGCTGGGAGTGCTCAGTAACTCAGTCATGTCTGACTCTCACGACCCCGTGGCCTGTAGCCCACCAGACCCCTCTGTCCATGTGATTTTCCAGGCAAGAGTTCGATTGCCACTTTCTACGTCGGGTGGATTTTCCCAACCCAGGGATTGAACCCGTGTCACTTGTGTCTCCTGCATTGGCAGGCATATTCTTTACTACTAGCGCCATCTGGGAAGCCCCTAGAAACTGTGATCATGGCTGAAATAACAGAGTGAGTTTTAGATACCTCCTTCATTTATCAACTCAGTAGAGGCAAGAGCAAAGAGTTAGGGGTTGACCAGACACTACATGATAAGAGTAAATATAGGGAAGCACAATGTTTGGGTCTTTCCTTGGAGAACAGCTGTTCTTTTATTCGGCTGGGCCTAAACTTGGAATTTCCAGTGATGAACAGCAGTATTCACATATCTCTTCTGGCAGCATTAATCTGATTTCCATTTGCGAATTTTCCCTCACACACTAGATTTCAGGCTATCTTCCCACCTCTAACCAGTATGAGCATGTGACCCAAGCCAGACGACTGGACACTGTCTAAACTTTGAGTTTAAGCAAGGTGAGATGAAACAATAAATAATGGTACAGTTAAATCACTTTCTTTTTCTCATTTTTGGTCCCTAAAGAGGTCTAACTGAAGTCCTTACTTTTCTGAACCTAATTTTCCTGACTTCCTGTTGATTGTGTAACCTTCCAAAAGGAAGTAATTTTCTGCTGGGAGAAAGGAAATTTGGTGCAAAATTGTGACATAACATTGTCAGACATGTACTTGGGTAGCTGTTTGTATACTGAAGCAGACCTCAAGCTGCTTTCTGAACAACATTTGATTTTTCCTATGGGTTTCCCAAGAGCTCACCTCATGGCCGCCGATCTCCACCAAATCTTGTTAACACATTTGTCTAATACTACCTACCCGTTGTGTTGGATGCTCCATGAATGATTTTTTTTCTAGAAAGCAGTGATGTTTATGAATGATTTATGTTTTCTTATAAATTAAATCAGATCCAAGGCTCTCTCTTATAATAAGGTCATTCATACTCACGTAGTTGGAAAAGGCTTTCTTAAGTGGAGAAGAAAAGTCTGGAGTGACTGGTAGTTATTATTCAAACTCTGGTACAAGCAGATGGGAGTGCATCATGCATGGGAATTTCCCATGTATGGACTGACTGCTTTCTAGAGCATAGTGAGGCCATCAGTTCTTATTACAAGGCCAGCCGAGAGGTAACATTACCTTTAGGAGTCTAAATTCCATCTTGGGATCAAGTTTCTCATCCTATGCTTGAGGTTATGTATATGGATCATAGTACTTCAGCTGGTTGTGGAGTGACCTTTACTGACATGCACTTTAACATTTTGCCCTTTATGTTTTTAATTCTAAGGAAACATGAGAAAAACAATCCACCAAGTTCTTACTGCATATGCTGTACGAATATTGCTCAGTATTCTTTGAGCATTTTCTGTGTTTTAGATCTCCTGATAATCTCTGGGAACAGAATGAGAATAAGGATAGAAGCATTCGCTGAGCTCATGGAACCCATCCTAGAAGACAGACGATCATTACTCAAATAAAGACAAAAAAATAAATATTTGATAAATTAATTAGTAGGAACAAAGACATGCTCAGTATTTCACAAGGAGCTCTTCCTTAGTCCCGGGAGGGATAGAGGCTGGGAAGGGCTTTTCTGGAACTTGTAGGGTGATTTGCGAGGGTGAATGGGAGTTAAGTGGGTGTAGGGACCTACAGTTGCCGATTTGCTGGAACTTGGGTATCATTATTATTTCTTTACATTTCTTTAACTCCCATATGTACTCTCGACTGGATAGGTTGTGTTCTTTACCTGGGAAAATGGGTCAGAGGCAGGAAAATTCTATCATTGTAACTTTTTGAAAAATGGAAGAGTTTACCTCTTTTTTACTAGGAACAATCACTTCCTAGTTTGGATTTAAATCTTTTTAAAATTGATCTGTCTTGTAAAATTTGGTTGCTATGACAATAAATTGATTCACTTTAAAGGCTATTAACAACAGCTTGGCTATTCTGTTTTCTTTGTTGAGAATATTAGCATAGGTAAAATGTCAGCAATAATGAAAATTTCAGGGACAGGAGAAAAATGGTACAGGAATTTGGCAAGATGTGGTATACCTTCTGATTCATTAAACATAGAATTTAATTTCTGGTGAATGAGAGATATTAATTCGCTTCATATGAAAAACCAGAAGAGTAGGTTTAAGAATGATAACCTTTCTTAGGTTTTCATGTAATTTCTTACATTATTTCAAATCAATATTTATCGAGTTTCTACTATGAGCCAAGGACTGCTAGGCACTAGGAACAAAAGATGAATAAGGCAATCCCCATCTAATGATGAAGCTATAAACCTGAATTTTCACAAGCATAGTGGAGAAATACCGAAGCCAGAAAAAAAAAATGTGTTGAAGCTATGAAGTCAGGCATGTTTCTCCACTCGTAGGCAGCATATCCTAAAAAATGGCACAAGCACATTTGAGAAAATAACATTATTTTTGGTGTGTTTTTCCACTTTTAACAACAGTGCATATGAGGTAAACATATTACTCACACATATCACCACTTGATGGAGAAAACACCATCCCCATGGACCCTCAGTCCAAAGCCAAGAGGGTCCATGAATTACATGTCCTGAGAAGAAGTGATGTCAATGAATTAACAACCAACAGTTTTCTGCCTGAGTTAAACACTAGTCTGACTCTGGAGCCAGAATGCCTAAATGTGAATTCCAGCTCCACTGGATAATGGATGCGGAACATGAGGCAAGCCGCCTATTCTTTTTTTTTTTTTTTTTTACTTTATTTTACTTTACAGTATTGTATTGGATTTGCTTTGTTTCCTCAAGTGTGACATGAGAGCAATCATAGTTACCCATCACATGGGGTTGGTAGGATTAAATAAGCTAATGTTTATAAAGTTTTTACAATAATGTCTAACACATAGTAAATTACATGTGTGCGTTCGGGCTAAATCAACAACTACATATGAGAGAAATTCATACTTAATCTGAGGAGCAACCAAAGGCAGAAATACACAGGCCACACTCAGAGCTCACTTTAGACCTTACCTTATCCTTCTTCTACATTAGAATTCCTTTAGAATTTTGAATAAGAATATTCAGTGGGTTCTAACTTCTGCATATCACTCCCCAGGAAACTTACTAATAAGCCACTGGATATATGAAAAGCATTTGCTTTCATGAAAGAGTATGAAAGAGAAAGATCAGTTAAGAAGCATGGGTAACTTAGAAATTGGAAAATAGATCCTAGATAATTGAAAGGCAATGGCAGACAATGAGTCCTGAAGTCAGTCCTTTTCCCCCTTTAGGAAGAGCAGGGAGAGCGATTTAAAGACAGCGACTCAATCTGTCACATTGGGAAGCATGTGGCCTCTGCAGTGTTGCAGATAAGGGCTCTCACATTGGACTTACCAAGGACTAGTTATTTGAATGTGAACATCCTCATCTATGAAACAAGCATACATATAGGTGTGTACATATATGCCTGCATATATTTAATGTTACATATTATATACATTTAAATCCCATATTATTGTTTTCTATTCAATACCCAAACTAACTGCTATCATGTGTGTGTTAGTCACTCCGTTGTATCTGACTCTGCAACCTCATGGGCTATAGCCTGCCAGGCTCCTCTGTCCATGGAATTCTCCAGTAAATGTCAGGTTCTTATAATGGCATTCAGTTCAATTCAGTCACTCAGTTGTGTCCGACTTTTTGCGACCCTGTGGACTGCAGCACGCCAGGCCTCCCTGTCCATCACCAACTCCTGGAGTTCACCCAAACCCATGTCCATTGAGTTGGTGATGCCATCCAACCATCTCATTCTCTGTCGTCCCCTTCTCCTCCTGCCCTCAATCTTTCCCAGCATCAGGGTCTTTAACAATGAGTCAGCTCTTTGCATCAGGTGGCCAAAGTATTGGAGTTTCAGATTCAACATCAGTCCTTCCAATGAACACCCAGGACTGATCTCCTTTAGAATAGACTGGTTGGATCTCCTTGCAGTCCAAGGGACTCTTAAGAGTCTTCTCCAACCACAGTTCAAAAGCATCAATTCTTTGGCACTCAGTATTCTTTATCATCCAACTCTCACATCCATACATGACCACTGGAAAAACTATAGCCTTGACTAGACAGACCTTTGTTGGCAAAGTAATGTCTCTGCTTTTTAATGTGCTGTCTAGATTGTTCATAATTTTCCTTCTAAGGAGTAAACGTCTTTTAATTTCATTGCTGCAATCACCATCTGCAGTGATTTTGGACCACCCCAAAATAAAGTCAGCCACTGTTTCCACTCTTTCCCCATCTACTTGCCATGAAGTGATAGGACCAGATGCCATGATCTTAGTTTTCTGAATGTTGAGCTTTAAGCCAACTTTTTCACTCTCCTCTTTCACTTTCATAACAGCATTGACGCAAGGTAAATGTTTAAGAAATTGTGCCTGTCACTTTTCTTATTATGAGTTTCTTACTATGAGTTTGTAACCCTGCTAGATATATCGACTGATTGAGTGTTTTTCAAATGGTAACATGTCAGAAATTTGTTTCATTTTTAAGGTTAGAGGACTAAAGAATGCAATGTAATAAATAGTTTATCTAAGGAAAAGTATCAAAAAAGCCTTGAGATAACATAAGTAATCATAGTAATGTTTAAGTCATTAAATGAGACAGCCGAAAATGTTAGATCTAAAAATGAAAAAGAACCTGATATGTGCAACTGTAAAAATAAGCAAGTAGATCCTTTCCTTACTAAAACACATTTGTCTTCAAATTTACATGTAAACAACCACCACCAATGTGGGAGAGATTGGAAGGAGACTATGAACCTGCTCCATCACCCTTATTTTACTGACTATGGCATGCCACTCCTTGGTCAGTATAGAGGCTGAACTAAACCAGTGGCCACATCATCCCTCCAGAGGGGGGTTCATGTTTGGGAATTCGTGTAAAAAAATAAATACAAAAAAAAAATAATAAAAGGAACCTGACCAAAAAAAAAAAAAAAAGATTCACCATAAAAAATAATAAAAAAAATAAATAAATAAACCAGTGGCCAGGCAAACAATTTCATAAAGTGACTTATCTTCAATAATGATTTTTTTGTTCTTAGTGGACTGAGAGCTGATCAAATGCAGCATCTCCTGAAAGTGATCATGGTTCATTTGTACTCTGCGGGAAGCCAATGCTGCAGAGAAGCACCTAATAATTTCTACAGCTGCTCGACAGCTTCGAGAGCATTCACGTTATGTCTCTGTGTGAATGTGTGTACATAGGCATATATGTGCATATATTTAATGTTACATATTATATATGCTTAAATCCCATGTTATTGTTTTCTATTTAATATCCAAACTAACTGCTATCACGTGTGTGTTAGTTGCTCAGTCATGTCCAGCTCTTTGCAACCTCATGGGCTATATAAGCTGCCAGGCTCCTCGGTCCATGGAATTCTCCAGGCAAGAATACTGGAGAGGGTTGCCTTTTCCTCCTCTAGGGCGTCTTCCCAATCCAGGGATTGAACTCCGGTCTCCTGCATTGCAGCCAGATTCTTTACCATGGAGCCACCGAGTAAGCTGTTTTTGCCTGTATCCGTGCTGTTAAAGTCGCCACACGTTATCTTGTTTCAGTAGATTCTAAAGTATGTGCCCCTGTAAAACATGTGACAAATGTTTTTTAGAATGTTGTTTTTAGAGGCTTTATGTTTTCACAAGTTTCACAGGTAGGCTTAGTATGCTTTGTACTCCAATAATCCCTCTCCCCCAGGCCAGTCTTGGTTTCTTTTATAATTTGTATAGCAAGATTTTTTTTTTCTTTTTAGAAAATATTTACTTATTTGGGGGCACTGGGTCTTAGCTGTGGCATATGGAATTTTTTTTCAGTTGTGGAATGCAAACTCCTAGTGGTAGCATGTGGAATTTAGTTGCCTAACCAGGGATTGAACTTGGGCCTGCTACACTGGGAGGTCAGAATCTTAACCAATGGACCACCAGGGAAGTCCCATGCATAGAAAGATTTTTCTTAATCTATAATCTGGCTCAGAAAACAATGTCACAAATTATGCATTAGTGGAAGCCTATAAAATTTTACCAGACTAAATCCCTGTATTATTTTTTTATTCTGTTCTCAGATTTATGCTTCTTATTTTTGGTAAGGATTAACCCCTTCATTGGAGAAGGCAATGGCACCCCACTCCAGTATTCTTGCCTAGAGAATCCCATGGACAGAGGAGCCTGGTGGGCTGCTGTTGCACAGAGTCGGACACGACTGAAGTGACTAATGCATGCATGCATTGGAGAAGGAAATGGCACCCTACTCCAGTATTCTTGCCTAGAGAATCCCATGGACAGAGAGCCTGGTGGGCTGCTGTTCATAGGGTCTCACAGAGTCGGACACGACTGAAGTGACTTGCTAAGCAGCAGCAGCAGCAGCAACCCCTTCATTACAACAGAAAATTACTTAACAAATGACCTTCCCAAATGACAGAAATACCCGCATATGCAAAAAACAAATGACTATAAACAGTGGTGGCTTACATTGTTCTTAACTTTATTGAAAGCATCATTGCATTCCTTGGCATGAGCAAAAGTAATAGTTGGTGATGGACAGGGAGGCCTGGTGTGTTGTGATTCATGGGGTTGCAAAGAGTCGGACATGACTGAGCGACTGAACTGAACTGTTCATTCATTTAAGTCATGATTTTATTTTTCTGTTTATTTCATTAGTTTTATGTAAAAGCTTCTTATGACCTTCATCTGCTTTCTTTATATGTTTTGTGGTACAGTTTTTCTGATGTAGTTTTTGGTTGTCTTCATTTTTTTCTTCAAGTATTTGTTTATATATTTTGGTTCTTTTTGTTTCCTTGGGGTATATTCTTACATATTTTATGCTGCTTTATTTCTTTTTATTATTTGTCTTAGAATTAAGACTTTTAAAAAGGGGGGAGGGAAAGCTGAGTCATTTGTCATAATAACAGAAGATATGGCCCTTTGAAATAAGAGCATTGAAAAGAGATGAAAAAGTACATAGGAAAAATGAAACAGAGAGATAAATAGTGAACTGGTAGAGCTCAAAAACAAATGCGAGAGAAAAACAGAATCCTAATAGAAATGAGGACATTAGATGCTAAACAGGATAGAATGAACAGTATGAAAATAGTCAGTGATGAGAATAGACTTGGAAAGCCTTATTTCTTAAAGCTTTTTTTTTTCTCTTAAGATAAAGTATAGTGGAAGTGCTTTAAGAGTGAATGGATTAATTGTTTTTGTAAGCTTTATAAATTAAGGAAAAACCTCATCTGTAGTTTGGATTTTGCTGTTATCTAGTAGAACTTCATATTGGGTCATATTGAAAATTCCTATGTCTCAGGATTTTTTTAGTGTACTGATTTAGTGTTTAGTAAGAGCTTGCCAAGAGCTCCATCTCTCTTCTCATTTCTTACTCAACAGGTGAATTTTTTTTTCCCTATGTCAGTTTTCCCTTACGTGGCTCCATCTCCTTAGCCACAGTTGGTGATCAGATAGCTCTAGGGACTTGGGAGTGCGCTGCCATGCACCCAGCCTTGCCTTTGCAAGGTATGACTGCTGGCTTTCGCTTCTCATCTGGTGCTCTTCCTGTCATCTGGAGGTGTGACTGATCCGCTCTCAGCTTTCTCTCTCACTGAGATCTAATACTCATTGTACTTGGCAAGCTTCTTGCAGTATGGTTCTGCATTGTGGCTACATGCATATACACATTTGTATTTTGTATTTCTAGTTCGTATTTCCCATTTTTATTCACCTTGCCATTTTGTCTTTGTATCAAAGAAGAGAGCCTAGGCTTTGCCAGATTAACTAGACATCTTGACAACTGTCATATGAGAAAGCCACTCCCCTGGACTAAGCATTGCTCTCTCGCTGTCAGTCACCTCCTACAAAGAAGATACTGAGTTAATGATATGGTGACACTTGAAGTTAGAAACACCAGAGTCCAAATTTATTTTCATCATGTTTTGAAGGACATAGAAAAGTGCCAGAGAAGCGTGGNCTCGATGAAAGTGAAAGAGGAGAGCGAAAAAGTTGGCTTAAAGCTCAACATTCAGAAAACGAAGATCACACCAGTCAGAGGCGCCATCAAAAAAGTCTAAAAATAATAAATGCTAGAGAGGGTGTGGAGAAAAGGGAACCCTCCTAAACTGTTGGGGGGACTGTAAATTGGTACAGTCACTATGGAGAACAGTAGGGAGGGTCCTTAAAAAACTAAAAATAAGAGTTACCATATAATCCAGCAATTCTACTCCTGGGCATATATCCAGAGAAAACTCTAATCTGCAAAGATCCATGCACCTAGATGTTCACAGTGGCACTATTTACAAAAGCCAAGACACGGAAGCCACCTGAGTGTCCATTGACAGATGAACAGATAAGGAAGATGTGGCGCGCGCACACACGCACACAACGGAATATTACTCAGTCCAAAAAATGAGAATGAAATAATGCTGTTTGCAACAACATGGATGGACTTAAGAGATTATCATACTAAGTAAGATAAAAAGACAAATATACATGGCTTACAAGTAGAACCTAAAAAATGGTACAAATGAACTTATTTACAAAACAGAATAGACTCACATACAAAGAAAGCAAATTTATGTTTACCAAGGGGAAAGTGGAGGAGGGATAAATTAGGAGGTTGGGATTAACATATATACATTACTATGTATACAATATGTAACCAACAAGGACCTACTGTATAGCCAAGGGAATTATACTCAGTATCTTCTAATAACCTATGACAGCAAGAGGGCTTCCCAGGTGGTGCTAGTGGTAAAGAACCCGTCTGCCAATGCAGGAGACGTAGGAGACACGGGTTCAATCTCTAGGTCAGGAAGATCCCCTGGAGGAGAGCATGGCAACCTGCTCCAGCAAATGAAAAAGAATCTGAAATAGACTATATATATATATTTTTTTAACTGAATCATTGTTGTACACCTAAAACTAATACTCTAAATCAACTATACTTCTATAAAAATCAAAAACAAGAGGAAGAAGAGTAGCCAGACTCCAACCATCCTATAATAACTTTGCTCCTATGTCTTATCCTAAGTGTCTGGCGGGATTTAGAGATGCAGCTTGAAGCAGAGCCTAAGTGATTAGCTGCTAAGATGAATTCTGCCATCATCAACTTACAAAGAAACTCTGTGATTAAAACATTCAGGTTTCAAAATTGAGAGAATATCTTCAAATTCTTCACTGGTTTAAATGTCCTTTGTTCTCTGTAGTTCTCTGCCTCTTAATGAAGACCTACCACTAGAGACATATTCTCTTATCAAAAGAGGACTCAATACAGATATGTTCCCACTTAGCTGAAACTTTCCCTCTGACTCTGAAAAAACTACAGTGAGAAGAAATGAAAGTAGATCCACATATGGATTCTTGTATCCTAAAAAAAGTAAGCTTTCTCTAGAATTTATTCACACGAGTAGGGTGGTATCCTTAGGAAAACACAAAACAATCACTTTACAAATGAAATGTATAGAAATAATCTTACTTCTTCACATAAAGGCTCCCCAGCTTCAAAGCACCAATCCATTTTTCGTAAATGCCACGTGTCCCCTAGGAAGGAATCAAAATCAGGATGGAAAAAAAGTCAGAATAATATGGTTTATGAGTTTTCCAGGTTTATGGTTTATGACCCTTCTGGATAAATGAATATCCAATAGGATATAATCTAATAATTATTTACTAATTTTAAAAGTAAATCATCTCTTCAGAGCATGAAAAAAATTAATTTGCTGCCCCAACTTGGTGAATCTTCTATTCCACCAAGTACTATATGCCGGCAAATAAAAATACTTGGTACTAGTATGCAGCATCTATTTATGCCTTTATTATTTACATGTACATATGTGTGTCTACATCACACGTTAAGTGCAAACAGATGTACATACAAGCATAGAATCCCTTCTAAAATCACAAAGTTGTCTTGGACGTAAATACACGCTAACGTTATTCAGCAACTGGTAACATGTACAACAAAACTGTTCCTGTCAATCAGCAGTTACCCTAACAAAAAACTGCATTCAGTACAGCAGTTTAATGAATTGGGTATAAAAGAACATTTACAAATGTTAATTAGATTTCAGATTTTCAGCATGTTTATTACAAACATGACAAAATGGGAAAAGAATATTTTTTTTTGAGGAGAGGGAGCTGAGTAAAAGTTGAAAATCTTGATTATTAAAAAATTAGTGATGTTTTATAACAATCAACTCCCCCACTCACCAAAAGAAGCTCCAGACCAGGAAATAAACACATATCGCATATTTATCCTGTACAGGCCACAGGTTTTGAATCCCCCTCTTGTGGCTCAGACAGTAAAGACTGCCTGCAATGTGGGAGACCCGATTTCAATCCCTGGGTTGGAAAGGTCTCCTAGCGAAGAGGATGGCAACCCACTCCAGTATTCTTGCCTGGAAAATTCTTTACCACTAGCACCAACTGGGCGGGGAAGGCAATGGCACCCCACCCCAGTATTCTTGCCTGGAAAATCCAATGGACGGAGTAGCCTGGTGGGCTGCAGTCCATGGGGTCGCTAACAGTCGGACAGACTGAGCAACTTCACTTTCACTTTTCTCTTTCATGCATTGGAGAAGGAAATGGCAACCCACTCCAGTATTCTTGCCTGGAGAATCCCAGGGATGGGGGAGCCTGGTGGGCTGCCGTCTATGGGGTCACACAGAGTCGGACACGACTGAAGTGACTTAGCAGCAGCACCAGCAGCAGCACCAACTGGGAAGTCTCTTTAAATGCAGTAAGTTGTATCAATATTTAACTTAAGTATGTTTAAAAAAGCAATACCAGTAAATTAAGAGTGAACACCATTACGTCACAGCACAGCATGGCAGAAAGAAATCAAGAGTTGTGAAATCAGAGCCACCTAGCTACTTGTGGTATAACTCTGGGTGAGCTGTTTAGCCATTCTCTGCATCTAAGAAATGGGAACAAGTGAGGATCCCTGCTGGGAGGACTAGTGTGGAGATGAAACAAGATACCACAGTAAGTTCCTAGAAGAGTGCCCTGAGCCTGAAGCTAACGTCGCTGCTGGGTGATGGAGCCCCAGGCTTGTATTCTGGTGCAGAGAGTGGCAAGCACTCAGTCTACTGAAACCAGCTTGATGCCTCCTCAAGCTCGCGCACATGGCTCCACCTGGGTAGCCACTTCAAGATATCCTGGGTTTATTTTTTTCATTCATATTACATTCCTTCTTTACACAGAAATACTGGCATCAAACACAACATACTGAAATGCTGAATTAATGAGGTTAAAAAAAAAATCAGTAAAAGATCTAGGAAATTCCAGCGGGTCTAAATCTTAGCCTTATCTCTTCTGTATCTCTGCTGGAGCCTATCTAGGCTTTCCTTCCTTAGAAGGAGGCTAACCTATGCCTAATTTTCTTTTAGCCTGCAAAGAAGAATCAGGAGAATTATGTGCAGAGCTGACAACCCTGGAGAAAAAACGAGTTTGAAAACTTTTCATTAGGCTTATAGAAAATGTATTACAAGTAAAGGTCGGGGACAAGCTTATGCATCATCATAGTCTGTAACCCACCTGTGAGGCCACATTTGTCCAGCATTATCTTCAGACACTGGTAAGAAAAAAAATTATATTCATTTGTAGTTCTGTTTCTGAGTTACAGTACAAGAAACATCTTTCTTTTGACGCTGGGACTATCTGAGTCTGATTATACTTAACAACTCTCTAACAGATAAAGACATACATGGTTAACTGGTTAGGTAAGCACTCCTTAAGGGCTAAGGAGGTGCCAACTCAGCAGGAAAAAAAAAGCTTCCAGTGCTCACAACCAGAACCTATACGTTCATCCACTTCCAGGTCTGCAGTATGACTTTCTTATGAGGACCAACATTGTATTTCTGACCAGATACGATTAATTAGGTTGCTTTCACCATGACTTCCCAGGTAAAGAACCCACCTGCCGATGTAGGAGACCTACGAGACATGGGTTCCATCCCTGGGCCGTGAAGATCCCCTCAAGGAGGAAGTAGCAACCCACTCCAGTATCTTGCCTGGAAACTTCCATGGGCAGAGAAGCCTGGTGTGCCACAGTTCACAGGATTGCAAAGAGGGAGACATGGCTAAAGTGACTTAGCATGCACAGATAAGGAAACTGTGATTCTCATAAAAGGAGATTAGCTTTTATTTATCCAAGAAGCAACTGATCATACACCAACTCACAAGGGGAAGCCTGTGCACGCTGTGAGCTCGCAGCAGAATCCAGTGAGCGAGACACAGTGAGCAGACATCAGAGCAGAGCGACAACAGTCATTAAAGACTCTCGCCTTCTTGAGCTGAGAAGTATTCTCAAATAAATTTAGGGCAAAGGAGTAAGTGAGACTTGATTTATGCCATAGCTGAGCAGAAGGGAGAGGGCTAGGGATGACGGCTGCTGCCCTGCTGGCTTACAGGAAAATGGCAAACAGTCCAGGCAGCCTTGGATTGACAGGGGAGCGTTTACCTAAACTAGAAAAGGCCCTAAAACAACTAAAGGACAAACGAGACTTATATTTACTGGCCTTAAAAAATCTTTAAAATATTTTAAGAGAAACAAAGTTCTAGGATCCCATTTATGATTTTTAGAGAAACCAAGTCAAGCTCTTATTTCTACATGTCCATACATACTACACGTTGGTACACACACAGCAAAGGTGTGGGAGGATACACTATTGATGTGGATGGGATCACATTATCCAATGACAAAAGTGACTTCTGAGGAAAGGACAAGAATAGGGTGGTGTCTAAGGAGGACTTTTAGTTACCTGTAAAGTTTAAAAAGTAAGACTAAATCCACAATTACTTGTATGATTAAAGATAAAAGCAACTATAGAATTAAAGACTGTTTAGAAAACAATGATGGGAACAACATAGAATGGGGCCAAAAAAAACTGGATTCAAAGAAAATCACAGTCTCAAAGGCCTCTATTATTTAAGAAAAATGAGCAATTAAGCATTTAACTTAACTGTGTTTCTGACAGAGGAAACTACCAGTATAAAGGCTGTTAGCACAGAAACCAACTTGGCTGCAGTAGAGCAAGTGAGAGTAATAGTTACAAGTTCTGTTGTTGTTTTTTTTTTAAAGATACCAAAGGGCCAGATCACAAGGGCCTCGCAAGGTCACTCAGGGGCTCTGCTCTCATTCCAAGTGAGATGGGAAAGCAGAGGAGGGCTGTGTGTAGAGGACTGACTGACCTTAACTTTAAAGGATCGCTCTATTTCTTTGTAAGAATGTACCCTGGGAGGTGCCAGGTTAGAAGCAAAGAGGTCAGTTAGGAAGCTGCTGGAATAATCCAGATGAGGGGTGAAGGCAGTGAAAGCAGTGAGGGAATGAGATGTGGTCAGATCCCAGATAAATCCTGATGGTAGAACCAAAAGGAATTCTTGGAAAATCTGGTAATGAAGAAAGAAAGAAAAGAATCAAAGATGATTTCAAAGGTTTTGGCCTAAGCAAGTGGAAAATGGAGCCACCATAACGGAAAAGGAAAATGTGAGTGAAGTGCATTTGAGAGAGGTCAGGAGCTCCATTGTGGGAGTGCTATCATTTGGGATGACAAGCAGACAGCCAAGGAGTAGCTGGATATATGAGTATGGCATCTATGAATTGAGCATGAGGTGCTCACAAGGCAGAGAGAAAAGCAAACAGACTGAGAAGGGGAGACCTGAGAAATGGGATGAAAACCTACAGAGCTGCAGTCTTCTAAAGGCAAATGACAAATGTTGTCAAGTATGTTACTGCTGCTGAAAGAGCAAGTAAGCAGATGACTGGGACCGGCTCACCAGACACAGTAACAATGGTGGCCTCTGACAGCCTTGACACAGCAGTTTCATCTCTGGGGAGGGGAGTGGGTAGGCATGGGGAAGGAGTCTGCCTAGAATGGTTTCAGGACAAAAGACAGACATACACATTCTTCAAAATGAAAAAACACTCAAGTTACCCAAGGTCACACCCCAGGCACAAAGGACTAACCATCTTTTCCTCTGGAGCTGCTGCCTTTCCACCAACAGTATCTCCAGTCCCTCTTCACACTTCCAATGTATGAACATAAATAAGATACTAAATTGCCCCTAACTCTTGATAGCATCCGATCCACAATTTGCCCATATCCCTCCTTACAATCATTTAGCACAAGTCCAAACCCTGTCAGGGAGATCATTCAGATGAGAGGTGAAGGAGGTGACAGCAGTGGAGGGAGGGGTGTCAGGGACACTCTAATGTCTGATTCCTGTGATATGAATTTCATGCTGGCAGTAAGTCAGTAATAAACCTTTTTTTAAAGCTAACCACCCCCAACAAAAAACTCATTAAAGTTAATAGGCAAATGAAAAACTGGGAAAATATTTACAGCATATAGCAAAGGGTAAAAAATATATATTATTAAAAATATGTTTAAGCACAGAAAATTTCAAACTTATGCAGAGGGTTGTAAAATGAGCCCTCAAGTACCCATCTCCAGCCTCAGTTCCTGCTGCGGCCTGTCTTGTTTGTCAATACCCCCATGCATTTCCCGTCTAGCTCCCCAGATTCTTTTTTGAAGCACATGTCAGGTATCACTTCATTTATTGATGTTCAGTACTCATCTCTAAAAGATGAAGATTCTTTAAAAAACCGTAACTGGTAAATAATTATGATATAGAATTCCGAAATAACAAATATCTTGTCAATGTTCAAATTTCAGTTCCTGTGGTTTGAATCAAGGCCCATGTGAATTCTATACATTGTACCTGCCTGCTATTTCTCCTAAGTCTCCTTTAACCCTGCTATTGATTTCTTGAAGAAGAGTTTTCCACTTGGGAACTGTGCTGACTGCTGGCCTGGGGTGCATTTAACAGGAAGGCAATAGCACCCCACTCCAGTACTCTTGCCTGGAAAATCCCATGGATGGAGGAGCCTGGTAGGCTGCAGTCCATGGGGTCGCTGGGGGTCGGACACGACTGAGCGACTTCACTTTCACTTTCTGTCCCCTGAACTTCTTACAAACTGGTACTCAGACCTTGATTGGACTCAGGTCCAGTTTTGTTTTATGTTTTGGCAAGAGCATAGGTATTGCTTTGAATCTCTAAATGTCTGGGTGTTACTCTTTTGAGGCTGTTAGCAGTTTTTCAGGATCATGGCTTAGATCCATTAATTCATTAGGACTTGAAAAACGGTGATAGTTTAAAATTTCTTCTTCATTTTATTAGCTGGGATATCTCTATTTAAAAAAATTTTCTCATCTATTTTGTTATTGTGAGATAAAGTTTGCAAAAGAAAAACAGGATAAATATTTGATTCTTTCCTTTATGGTTCCCTGGCATTCACTAGTTAACAATGAACAACATATTTTTAAAGATCATTATGAACTCATGGATTTTATGTATGTGTGAATCAGATTTCCTTATTATTCCCACTGAGGTTCAAACGCTCATCTTCAGGTTGGCTCCTGACTCTTTGCTAATCTCAGACATCTCTGTGGCTTCACTGCTCCTGTTGTGGTAAGATGCTCCAGGTTCCTCACACACTTTCCTGACCTAGCCACAGGACAAGCCATTACCCCAAGAAGTCCCGTTCCTTCCTAGAAATGGCACTGAGCAGCCACAGTCTGGGTGCTGGGGTGCCCGCCACTACTAGGTTGTTCATTGTTTCTACCAGCTGGGTCGGGAGACAGCGATGGAAAATAATTTTTTAAAGAAAAAATACATCAGGTTCATTCTGACTCTTCTAATTAAAATTCAGGAGTGCAGGCTTTATTTATAACCACATTGATGTTATCTGTCTCTTCATTTTCCAATACTGAAAGTCCCTGTTCTCAGTGACACCAACGTAACTGTTTGCTTTATCACACACACACACATTCATACCTGTGTGTGTCAGATTATGTGTGTATACGTAATGTATAATCACTGGAAGGAAATATACTAAAATGTGAATATTAATGGGATAAGAGATAATGAGGAGTTCTAATTTTTTTCTTTTAATCCATTTTTATACATCCCAAATTTCTACAATAAACATGTATTATCAGTAGTCAGAAAAGAAAAAAAAAATAATCTTATTTTTAAAACCACGGCTGGCTCACCAACTTTCAAGCCAACCAAAGTACTCCTTTAGTGAGAACATACAATTCTTTAAAGGATATTATGTAAACCCTAGCCTTAGGATTGCAAAATCCTAATACAGGTTACCACTGCTCCCCACCCCAAACACCCACAGACCCTGGCTCCCAAAGTAAAATAACTTACATCCCTCACAGATATTGTTTCCTCTACTATGATCTCCATCTCTGTCCCAGGGTGAACATCACTCCCCAAAGCGAAAAACAGGAACAGCTAAGATTGAAACAGAGGTATAAACACAATTTAATTTGAATTTTAAAATTCTATAAATATATAATTTATTTCCAAAAGAGAAAGGCTAATGATCATAAAACATTAATAAAAATCTCAAATTATGTAAAAACAACTCGTATGTTGAGTAAAGTTATAATTTAAACAATAATCTTGACTACCTAGAAAAGTAAGATTCTTTATCACCAATGTTTTTACTCCTAATAAACATCTCTCACAGCTATTTACTCTACTATGATCGCCATCTCTTTCTCAGTCATTCCTCAAGGAGATTTGCAATTATTGTGCACTGTAAGCATTAACTGTGTTTTTTCTGAGTCCTTAGTTTGTGATCTTATTTTCTGTCCAGAGGCCCCATATACTTCAACTCCCAGAAACCCAAAGAAAAAAATGTAAACCTGATCTCTTGTCTGTTCAGTTTCTTAGAGCCTTATTTTTCCTTTCTAATGCAACTTCACTTGTCATGTTTCTCATTCTCTGAGCTTGTCAGTTCAGTTCAGTTCAGTTGCTCAGTCGTGTCTGACTCTTTGCGACCCCATGAATCGCAGCACGCCAGGCCTCCCTATCCATCACCATCTCCCGGAGTTCACTCAGACTCACGTCCATCGAGTCCGTGATGCCATCCAGCCATCTCATTCTCGGTCGTCCCCTTCTCCTCCTGCCCCCAATCCCTCCCAGCATCAGAGTCTTTTCCAATGAGTCAACTCTTCGCATGAGGTGGCCAAAGTACTGGAGTTTCAGCTTTAGCATCAGTCCTTCCAAAGAAATCCCAGGGTTGATCTCCTTCAGAATGGACTGGTTGGATCTCCTTGCAGTCCAAGGGACTCTCAAGAGTCTTCTCCAACACCACAGTTCAAAAGCATCGATTCTTCGGCGCTCAGCTTTCTTCACAGTCCAACTCTCACATCCATACATGACCACAGGAAAAGCCATAGCCTTGACTAGATGGACCTTAGTCGGCAAAGTAATGTCTCTGCTTTTGAATATACTAAAGTACTGGAGTTTCAGCTTTAGCATCAGTCCTTCCAAAGAAATCCCAGGGTTGATCTCCTTCAGATTACTCTTGCTTGAAATTTGGTTTTCCTTAGAGTGTGTCATCTTCCTAAAGCCAACCCATGTATAGCAATGCACTGTGATTCTATTATATGATACTCTCTCCCAAGACCAATCTATTAGTTTGGTTTAAAAGCCTCATCCACATCTTCCTCCTTTGGTTGGTAGATTCCATCCCACTCTTCTAGTGAATCTCCTTAGGGTCCTGTATTTTCTCTTATAGGTGGTACTCTTGCGTTCATCCTATTCCTAAATAGGGCTTGGCAGTGGTTCCAGTTATCACATTTATTAAAATGTTTGCTTTAAGCCCCAGGAGATAATTTTTTTTCCTCCAAATCTAATTTTTCCCATAAAGATGCTGCATGTGTGCTTAGTCATGTCTGACTCTTTGCGATCTTATGGATTGTAGCCTATCCGACTCCATGAGATTTTCCAGGCAAGACTACTGAGTGGATTGCCATTTCCTCCTCCAAGGAATCTTCCTGACCTAGAGATTCAACCTGCATTTCCTGTGTCTCCTGCATTTGCAGGTGGATTATTTACTGCTTCAGCCATGCTGAGCTTCTCTCAAAATATGCCTGTCTCTGCAATAACTGGTCACCTTCAGATGTCAGGCTTCACCTGCCTGGTTCAGAGTGCTGTTTCATAGTCAAGTTTGAACTCAGTTTCTAGGGGCAACTAATCCAGTGTTGTAGTGAGGGGCTGACTACAGAGGGCGTGTCTTCTTGGATTAGACATATCCCAGAAAGAGGCATCTTTGGTTTGCTGAAGAAAAGATCAATGCTTTCTTCTGACTTGGAAGCCAAGGTCAAAGTGACCCTCTAAAATCTCACACAAAGACTCCTCTCTAGGACTTCCCCATTTGCCACAACTTTGGCTCAGGTTCTTCTCTAGAAAACAAGCTCTGAAGGCAGTGGTATCCAGTGCTGAAAGAACACTGATCTATGTTTCTAGACTGAGAAGAATTTTGTTGCAGACATAGGACTTTACTTCTCTAAGCCTCAATTTGTTTCTCTGTTGAGTAGTGGGTTCCCACTAGATCATTACAAGTAATTTTCAGCACTAAGATTCTAATCATCTAGGTTAGGTGATAGGGAGCCATGGTAGATTCTTGAATATAAATTATTGTGATGATATATTGACAACCTGCCAATGGAGGAGATATAAGAGACAGGAGTTGGACCCTTGCGTCAGGAAGATCCCCTGGAGGCGGGAATGGCAATCCACTCCAGTATTCTTGCCTGGAGAATCCCATGAACAGAAGAGCCTAGCAGGCTACAGTCTGTAGGGTTGCACAGAGTCAGACACGAATGAAGCGACTTAGCATGCACACACACACGAACAAGGTTGGGCTACTGCCACAAATCACAACTTTTAGTAGATCAAACTGTCATTTCCCTCCCACATTGTCATTTGCTTCCCATTGTAGGTCTTGTTTCACATAGTTCCTTAAACTCATACAGCAAGCAGATCAATAAGGACCGAAGAGAAAATGGAAGAAATAAAATGGTCACACAAATGGGAAAACTTGATTTCGTATATCAGGGTAGTTTATCTTTCAAGACAGATCTAATGTGTATCAAAAGGTAACTTGGTGAGGGTAAAAAAATAAGATGAAGATATAGCATTAAACTGAGAGCTGAAGAATCGATGCCTTCGAACTGTGGTGCTGGAGAAGACTGTTGAGAATCCTTCGGACTGCAAGGGGATCAACCCAGTCCATTCTAAAGGAGATCACACCTGAATATTCATTGGAAGGACTGATGCTGAAGCTGCAGCTTCAATACTTTGGCCACCTGATATGAAGAACCAATTCATTGGAAAAGACCCTGATGCTGGGAAGGATTAAAGGCGGGAGGAGAAGGGGACAACAGAGGATGAGATGGTTGGATGGCATCACCAACTCAATGGACAGGAATTCGAGAAAGCTCTGAGAGAAAGTGAAGGACAGGGAAGTCTGGGGTGCTGCAGTCCATGGGGTCACAAAGAGTCAGACATGACAGTGACTGAACAACAATAAACTAAATTTTAAAAAATCAAGAAAAGGCATCCCTGCAATTGGAGGAGGAATAGGTGTTGGTGATGACAAAAATGATAAAACAGAGTTATAAAATCTGTTGCAGTCAGGTGGTCATCATATATCAATACTACTTTCTCCCTTTTATGTAAGTTTGAAAGTTTTCATAATAAAAAGTTAAAATAGAAAAAAGGAAAAAAAGAAAGAAAAGGCTTTCTGATGCATCCATTTCAGACTAAGCAGTTTACTGCGAATGGGATCTGAAATCTGTTGAATCCTTCAATTTTTAACTCCATGTATTCATCCTCATGCTCAAGATGGCCTTCCATACCATCTGGAGAGGACACGTTGACATCCAAAACTCCCTTTCTTTTGGACGGTGCTTAAGTAGGCACAGCCAATGTTTGCTCTGTGATTCTCCTTTTGTATGTGTTCTTTGCTGACTGAATCCTTATTCGTTGATATTTTATTTTTCAGATATTCTTGTTTACTCAAGCAGGACACAGTCCAGTCTTGCTGACTTGTGAATCACTTTTCTCCTTGGAGTGACTTTACTCATCTTTGCTTTGCTCCAGGGTTGATATTATTCTTGATTTTGGGGTGGGAAGTCCTATTTCCCTCTTTTCCTAGTGCATGAGAGGTAAAAACCTCACTGACTTTCTAACTACTAGCAAGAAACTTATGAGAGTTTCATTTTCATTCTTAGCATGACTTGTACACAATCTCACAGAAAGAAATTAGAATGTATTTCAACGTTATGTTCTAGTTCCATAAAGCTTTGTAGGATTTTATTAGAATCATATTCTATGAGACTCTCCTATCCCAGTCATGGCACCAATTTTTAAAATGAATAATTACCCTCCTCCCCTCTGGTCCCTACTCAGTATTACTTACTCAACTTTGCTGCCTGACTTCATCATGATATTTTATCCACAGATCTGTAGAGCATCAATCAATATACCATGCTACACATCAAAAGCAATAGTTGTATATGACTGAACCTCCACTCTTCTCCATTACCTTTCCTCTCACTTCCCTTCCTACCTCTTGAGAAAATGGCATGTAACTTTGCCCAGAAGTATGTGTTTAGCTATGTGACTTTATTTGAAAATATTATTATGCTTGCAAAGATTACTTTTCAGAGTTGTCTATTTTAACAAGAATTAGTTGAATGTTTGATGGAAGAAATGTCATAGCTGGCCTAAGGAATTGTTTTCAATTGTGAACACCCTACACTCTCCATATCTTCTTTAAATCTAAATTGACCTTTATCTAGATCTCTAACCCAACACAGTATTGACTTGCCATCAGCACTGCACAGTTTCATTTTGGCAGAAGTCATAAGCTTTCCTGAATTTACCCAGATGATGGTTTGCTATTTTTGCAAGAGAACACTGCCATTTTGCCAAAACTTTTCTTAATTGTTTCCAATTGTGAACACCCTACACTCTCCATATCTTCTTTAAATCTAAATTGACCTTTATCTAGATCTCTAACCCAACACAGTATTGACTTGCCATCAGCACTGCACAGTTTCATTTTGGCAGAAGTCATAAGCTTTCCTGAATTTACCCAGATGATGGTTTGCCATTTTGCCAAAACTTTTCTATCTTGCAGCAACTGCCAGTGCTATTTTCTTGGGCTGCAAATAGGGCAACAGCTGTCCTTTCTGTACCAGACTGTGGACACAAGGCTGCCAGAGGCACTGTTCTAGAAACCCAGACACTCTGATAATCAGCTCAGCCATCTAGGTGAACATAAGTGTTTTTAATCTCTTGGAATAGCAGGGAAATTAGGACTAAAAAGAAGTATTATTTAATTTTTCAAAACTTTTGCTAAGCCTCTGAAGTACACTAGTTTGAATCGTACTTTCTACAATGCATGATGACAATGTTGCGTAGGTGGAAAAAAAATCTCTGGATTGAAAATGAGAATTTTAGTCCTCAGAGTTGCTCTGCATTCAGTTCAGTTCAGTCACTCAGTCGTGTCCAACTCTTTGCGCCCGTGAATCGCAGCACGCCAGGCCTCCCTGTCCATCACCATCTCCCGGAGTTCACTCAAACTCATGTCCATCGAGTCAGTGATGCCACCCAGCCATCTCATCCTCTGTCGTCCCCTTCTCCTCCTGCCCCCAATCCCTCCCAGCATCAGAGTCTTTTCCAATGAGTCAACTCTTCGCATGAGGTGGCCAAAGTACTGGAGTTTCAGCTTTAGCATCATTCCTTCCAAAGAAATCCCAGGGCTGATCTCCTT
>SJYX01021720.1:346660-358079 GCA_006410675.1 Oreotragus oreotragus
AAATAAAGTCTGACACTGTTTCCACTGTTTCCCCATCTATTTCCCATGAAGTGATGGGACCAGATGCCATTGTATTAGTTTTCTGAACGTTGAGCTTTAAGCCAACTTTTTCACTCTCCTCTTTCACTCTCATCAAGAGGCTTTTTAGTTCCTCTTCATTTTCTGCCATAAGGGTGGTGTCATCTGCATATCTGAGGTTATTGATGTTTCTCCCAGCAATCTTGATTCCAGCTTGTGCTTCTTCCAGCCCAGCGTTTCTCATGATGTACTCTGCATATAAGTTAAATATTACTGGGATATATATTCTAATTTCCTTATGGGGAATTTGGTTTCACCATATTTAAAGCAAGGTTATTGTACAAGATAATTTTTAAACCATCTAAATTAAATTTTTTAAAATCTTCTGAATTAAAATTAAAATTTTTAAATCATCTGAATTCTAAAATTATCTGTAAACATGTACCTCTAGTTCTAGAAAAGGGCAGCCTTTTGAATGGGAGGTCCATTTGTGTTCTGTGTGCTATGAAATTTGCAGGTAAGTATTTGCTAAGCCAGTAAATCTACCTTATAAATCTCCATGTCTAATTTACAAGATGAAAAGATAAAATATTATTAGAGGAGTTTACAATCATATTTTACCTTGCCACTCATTCAGATTATTTCATTTAATTGGATAGCAATTGCAAGTTTAGCATGGGGAAACTTCTTCTAACTGAGGCATCTTCCCCTTTGCCAAAGGCCTCCATATTTTCTCTCTCTATTGCTTTATAGCTTTGTGTTTCTCTCTGTCTCTCTCACCTCCCTTCACTCTCTGTTCTGGAGTTTAACAATTTGGAAAGAGGAATCTTCAGAGTCTTAATCAATACTCTTTATTATACAATTTAACTATATAGAGGGTCATTTAGTACTTTACAATTTGTGAGTTCCATATAGAAACTCAAAATATATGTCTTTCGCAAAGAAATGGAGCCCTCATCTACCTTTGAGTCAGCAAAGATCTCAGCTGGGCTTCCTTGTTTTTCTCACAGTGTTTCTGCCTAAAAACAGTGCCTCTCCAGAGCCACTCTCATGCCCCCACATTTAAGAGTCAGTGTCATGGTCTCTCTCCAGCACCCAGGATTGTTCTTTCCAGTCATATGAATTTTGTGTTAGCAGGCAACAGCATAAATCATTTATTTGCTCTGCCTGAGAGACGAAAGGAGGAAGTGTAGAGTTCAAAAATTCTTTTCAAAGACTCACAAGATATAGTTTTTTATTCGATTATATAAGATTTTTGCTTACTCAAGCCCAAGGACTACGGAAAATAATAATTAGCCCATAGTAAAGCTACTAGAGGGCTTTTTGAAGAGTTAAACCGTGGTATTATTTATAGACAAAAAAGGTAATATTTTCTGTGTTTTCTCGCCTCAATTTGTCTTGTTGCTTTAACACATTACACGTTATAATGTAATCTATGAGATAGAAACAATACCAGGAGTCCTAATTAAATTAAAAGTAATTACCAGTTGTACAGATAGGGCTTTCAATTGAGCAGCAGGAAGTTGATATTTTGTCATCCCTAGTTTATCTCCATGCACCGAGCGCGATTCTTTGTACCAGTTATTAATGGCGTTTTCTCAACGGTCAGGAAGAGGGTGGGAAATAGGGAATGAGGAAGAGACAAAAGGAAGAGAGGAATTGGAGGAGGCTTGGAGGGCAACAGAGACGCAGGGGAAGCTTTCTGTTGCTGTTCTTCCACCAGGATCCAGGGGGATTTTTCATACATTACGGGATCTAATACTGTCCTTTACTCCCCTATGAGAGAAATATTTGCCCAGCCCATATTCGTAACATATCCTAATTTTTCTTGACCACAAACAGATTTTTAAAAAGAGAACCTCACACATGCTATGTTCAGGGTTTGGTTTATGATGTGACAGATTTTCCATTTTCAGGAAGAAAAAAAATTGCTCCAGCTCCCAACGGGAATTTAATTTGAGAGAGGGAGGGAAATGGCAATATATAAAGATTTCCTACTGTCCAATTTCTTATTCTGCTTTTCAGCTGGGCATCTTTTAACAATTGGAAGCATTGCCATTCTCCCACCAGGAAACACAGCACAGGCTTTTAAAGAACGTTTACAGGGTGATGTCCGTTTGATTGACCGTTATCTTGCTGGCATGCTGCTGCTACAAATATGAGCAATTATTGGGAATGCAGTCAAATTAAATTTTCATAACTATAAAACTGCATTTTACCTTAGGGGCACAGCTTCCTTCCCATTTCTACAATCTATTTTCTATGCTTTATATTAAATCTAAACAAATGAATGTTTATCAACATGAATATTTTAACAGAGTAGGCCAGTCTGTGCCCTCTCTCCACAAATTTTTCATCTTTTTTCAGGAATGTTCTACAAGAACAACTTTTCTAGTATGACAGGGGTCATTTTGTATAGCCTCTTGTTAAGGGGTTCTTTACCCTCCACCAAAAGTTATCTTTGACTAATTCTTGCCTTTAATAATTGAATAAAATTAACAAATGCCTTACAAGGAATCATGTTTAATTTTTTTAAGATTATTCTTAATAAGATTTTAAAGCCTGGTTACCTTAATAGCCTCCTGATGAGATTGAAAGAGGACAGTGAAAAAAAAAAAACTGGCTTGAAACTCAACATTAAAAAAATTAAGATCATGACATCAAGTTCCATCACTTCATGGCAAATAGAAGTGGGAAAAGTGGGAGCAGTGACAGCTTTTCTTTTCTTGGGCTCCAAAATCACTGCGGATGGTGACTGCAGTCATGAAATAGAAAAGATATTTGCTCCTTGGAAGGAAGGCTATGACAAATCTAAACAGCATATTAAAAAACAGAGACATCAATTTGCTAACAAAGGTCCACATAGTCAAAGCTGTGGTTTTCCCAGTAGTCATGTACAGATGTGAGAGTTGGACTGTAAAGAAGGCTGAGTGCCAAATAATTGATGCTTTTGAACAGTGGTGCTGGAGAAGACTCTTGTGAGTCCCTTGAACAGCATGGGGATCAAACCATTTTATCCTAAAGGAAATCAACCTTGAATATTCAATGGAAGGACTAATGCTGAAGCTGAAATTCCTATCCTTTAACCACCTGATGTGAAGAGTCAACTCATTGGAGAAGACCCTGATGCTGGGAAAGACTGAAGGCAAAAGGAGAAGGGGCAGCAGAAGAATGGATGGCTAGATAGCATCACCAACCCAATGGACATGAGTTTGAGCAAACTCCAGGAGACAGTGAAGGACAGGGAAGCCCAGTGCGCTGCAGTCCATGGGGCTGCAGAGTCAGACATGACCTAGTGACTGAAGAACAACATTAACAACCTCAACAGATCCATCCAATATGAATGACAAATGTCAGTGGTGGGTGGCATGCTGTGTCCTCTTCCCATATGCACAACTGATGTTAACCGATCACAGCCCAGTTCTTTATTGAGACCACATACTGGTTCTTGGCAGCTATCTGAACTGACTTAAGTTGACAGAAGGGTGCAATCTATTTTGCCATCCCAGGTGTAAATGGTTTTATCTTTATGCTCTTACTGTCCTCCCCGGGATCTTCCCATATCTCTTCATCTTAAACCACAGTGGGAAATCCAGCCTTACCATACATTACTCTTACGTGAACCACCAGATCCTGTTACTCCCAATTTTATTCTTCATATCTAGCTCAAATCCTATCGCTTTTGTGAAACATGAAGTTTCCCCAAATTTCTCTGAATCACATTGATCTTTTTTCTCTGGTGATTATACCTTTGTTGCTAGAGTGATCATCTATCTCAGTAATATGACAACAAAAAAGAAAAATCCCTGGAAATGTAATCTAAGTTAACACCTCATTCAGAGAGGCAACGAATCTCAAAATTCTATTCTTGAGTATATGTCATCTGGATATAAAACTGGGAGATCAAAATTAAAATACTTATCAGGTCTCCCATTGCCTGATTTCCGAAAGATGAAATTTTCATTTGAGGAAAGGAAAACAATTCTGGGTAACAACTGTGGGAAAGGATAAAGAGAGAAGGAAATGTCTCAGGAAGAAATGATAGGTTTTTTGAGAATCTGTAGAGCTGCTGGATCTGAGGGAACATTTATAATAAGCTCATTGACTTTGTTCATCATCAATAAATATTAATAGTGAGTATGTTAAGGTGAAGATTTGTATATGACTGTGACCCTGATTTTGTGCAGTATTACTATTTGGCTGGACTATTATCATCCTCTTGCTTTAGCTGCAGCTCTGTTTTTAAAAGGCAAGAAAAAGGAGGAAATAGTAGGAAACAAACTTTTAGTGTCAGGAGGAAACTAAGTAAAATATTGTTTAGAATATAGAATGGTGAGGCATTAGAGAAAACTCCTTTAGCTACATACTCTAAGGCATTGGTGCACCAGCCCATGCATATACTACTTTCAAGTAGTTGAAAAATGATGGAGAATAAAATATTAACGTTGGGAACTACACGCTTTATTGTACTACAGACTATATGTGCAAAAGAATGACAAAAATATTTGCTTTTCCCGTGTTTGTTTGTTGTTCATTAAATGATTTTAATTCATTTCATACTGACATGTCTTTGTGATGATTCTCTTCATTTCTTTCTATCTCAAAACTTTTGTGCCAAAGTTGGTGAATGTCACCAAGGGAATAACTTTTTGAAGTATCTGCCAATCTTCCAAATCGTAAACATTTGAGTGGACTGAAATGGTTTTAGTAAATAGAAAGAAACAAAAGAAAGAAATGAGAGAAGTGATTCATCCCTTCCCCATCATAAAATGTGGGCAGTGGTGGACTGAACATCTGTGTTTCTCAGGGGAATCAGTTCTACAGTTTCAGGCAGTGAATGACATTTTTGAATCCTTTCCAATGGCTGCCCACCTTTCTTGGCCACATAGAACTGGGCTAGGCAAATAATCAACAGCATTTTTAATCTCTTTCTGTGCCGAACATTGCACTAGGTGCTTTGGGGAAGGCTGCCAGGAGGTGTATATATGGTACATTGATGCAGCTGCATACTCTATTCTTGCTCTCAACTTATTCTCAAAGGTCTTCTTTCTCAGGAGAACAGCTGGATGAGCGTCTTCTTCTTTCAACAAAGTGATGCCAAATAATGGTTTCTGAAACTGTCCCTCAATACATGCTTTTGTTTCCTGAGAGACCCAGGTTTCAACCACCTAGGAAAGACTACAATATCCTTCATTGCTTCAATTGTTAAGTTGCCAATTGATGTTCAGGATTTTCCAGTGTGGTTACCAGCACAAACAAACCACTCTGAGTCTTCCTTTTAGCATCATTTTCTTAATTAGGCTTTTTTGGGAAAATCATTGAATCCTGATTCAGGAGGTACATTTAGCTATGCAATTGAGATGATTCTTGTTGATTTAAAATTATTCAGTGATTCATTTTAGTTTCCCACTTTAATTATTCATCTGTTCATTCATTCCATCAGTCATTTATTCAACAATTGTTTGGCTATTACTTTGCAGGTGTTGTGCTCACTTCTGGGAATTCAAGCAATGGGGACACAACAAACAGGTTCCCTGACCAGCATTACAGTCATTTTTGACTTTCAGCTTCAAAAGAATAAGTTTATTTCAATTAAGTGTTTAGGAGTTATCCACTCGGTAATCTCATAGGCAGTGCTAGATACAATGTTGAGTGCTGTGAATGGAATGCACTGGGATTCTTCCCTTCTAGGCAATCATAATGTGATCTCAGATTCAAGCATATTAACATTATTCTTAAGCTGACATTGTAGTAATAAATAAAGGGATATGGGAGCTAAGAACTGGGGAGAACAAGAAAGAAAATGAGGAAGAGAGAAAGTGAGGGAGGAAAAAAAATTGGAAAGACTTCTGGAAAGAGGAAGGGTTGGAGCTGAAACTAACACACATTGAAATGGTGGAGGGGAATAGAGGAGAGAAGGCATGTCATTCTTACCAGATTAAAACCAACCAGCCACCAAAACATTAAGATAATCAAGTAAATTCACGTTCTAAGAACAGTAAGAAAAATTGTTGTAGATAGAGTTCAATCTAGAAATGCAAGTAAAGGCTGTGCTGTGAAGGAATTTAAATAACAGATTGAGCAAATAGGACATAATGGAGCATGTGGAAGAGACCTAATGGAAGCTTTTCCAGCAAAGGAGTTACACTGGTTTGCTCTGTTTCAGAAAATAATGTTGACGATAATACTCAAGATGTATGGAAAGGAAAAGAGACTGGGCATAGGTTGGACGACAACCTTAATTGTTTGGGTGAGAGATAAAGAGGAGTCTAACTAGGACAGAGAAAGTGACCTCTAAAAGGAGGAGACAGATTGGAGAAAGTGAATTGAGGCAAAACCAAAAGAGATTTCACACCAATCAGAGAGTAGTGATGTGTGGATGGTGGGCTTTTATTATTTGTGAGTGAAACGAGAAAGTGAAAAGTGAAGTTGCTCACTCGTGTCCGACTCTTTGCGACCCCATGGACTGTAGCCCACCAGCCTCCTCCATCCATGGGATTCTCCAGGCAAGAATACTGGAGTGGGTTGCCATTTCCTTCTCCAGGGCATCTTCCCGACCCAGGGATTGAACCCAGGTCTCCCACATTATGGACAGACGCTTTAACCTCTGAGCCACCAGGGAATCCCGAGTGAAATGAGAAGGACGCATAAATGGTGCATTTTCTAATGCCTGTATTCTATGATTAAGTACTACACTCGATAGCATATTAGATTTGCAGGTAGTAAGTTTTTGATACCTTTTAAGAGAGCTGTTTTAGTAACTGTTAGAGATAATACCACCAGAGAAGGCAATGGCACCCCACTCCAGTACTCTTGCCTGGAAAATCCCATGGATGGAGGAGCCTGGAGGGCTACAGTCCATGGGGTCGCTAAGAGTCGGACACGACTGAGCGACTTCACTTTCACTTTTCACTTTCATGCATTGGAGAAGGAAATGGCAACCCACTCCAGTGTTCTTGCCTGGAAAATCCCAGGGACGGGGGAGCCTGGTGGGCTGTTGTCTATGGGGTCGCACAGAGTCAGACACTACTGAAGTGACTTAGCAACAGCAGCAAAGATAATATCACAATCATAATAAACTGAAGGCAAAGTAGAAAAGATGAATTTGAATTGGAAGTGAATTCCAAATTAAAAAAAAGGAAGTGAATAAGGTCAAATCAATTTTTCAGTTACAGAAATAGACACTGGCTCCCCAAGTTAGATTTCTTCAAAATCAGATTTGTTCACTTCTTCAGCCAAATATATGTTTCTTTCATGCAAGTAAAGATTATAAAATTATTTCCTTATATTAATAATAAAAATGACAACCAACATTTATGGAGTCTTTGGTATGACAATTTTTCAGTTACAGAAATAGACACTGGCTCCCCAAGTTAGATTTCTTCAAAATCAGATTTGTTCACTTCTTCAGCCAAATATATGTTTCTTTCATGCAAGCAAAGATTATAAAATTATTTCCTTATATTAATAATAAAAATGACAACCAACATTTATGGAGTCTTTGGTATGCGCCAGAGTCTGCTCCAGACTGGCTTATATGAACCATGAGAATGCCATATTGATCATATATATCAATGCCATATATGATCATATAGATCATACAGGAAATGATGATTAGTACACTTCAGCAGCAGCTTCATTATCTGTTAAAAATTATAAATATGTCAAAAGATTGAATCCTGATATTTAATTTGTTAAGTGTTTTTTTTTGTTGTTGTTGTTGCTGCTGCTGTTGTTCAGTGTTTGTTTGGATGCCCGTTGTGTAGAAATCCTGATGCTGAAACAGAAAATGAAATGAAATATTCTGCAATTTCTAGCTGGCTACTTGGATAAAAATGACAACCAACATTTATGGAGTCTTTGGTATGCGCCAGAGTCTGCTCCAGACTGGCTTATATGCACCATGAGAATGCCATATTGATCATATATATCAATGCCATATATGATCATATAGATCATACAGAAATTGATGATTAGTACACTTCAGCAGCAGCTTCATTATCTGTTAAAAATTATAAATATGTCAAAAGGTTGAATCCTGATATTTAATTTGTTAAATGTTTTTTTTTGTTGTTGTTGTTGCTGCTGCTGTTGTTCAGTATTTGTTTGGATACCCGTCGTGTAGAAATCCTGATGCTGAAACAGAAAATGAAATGAAATATTCTGCAATTTCTAGCTGGCTACTTGGCTCTTCTGAGCCCTTAGCTTCAAGGATTTTTCAAAATATGTTTTTCTGCACCACAGCTCAGAGTTGCTAAATCCAGAAATTGAAACATTCTGAGAACCAAATCATTTCAGGGTGAATCAAAGCTCTTGGAACATTGCCCTAGGATTTTGAAGATAGTGTTTAATGGTGAAAAAAATGTTCAATATTTTTAAGGAAATCCCAATTATGGAAGGCTGCCCCATTCACAGCCCCGACAGTGCAGGGAGTCTGACACAGAATGCCTTGTTTCACCTTCACTCCTGTGAAGAGTCAGGGCCCCATGGGTGGAGGTGAAGGTCCAGCCCTGGCAGTTCTGCCAGCATTTCCCTCTTGTAATTAACCATTGTGAGGAAATCCGAGGCTGCTGTCTGTTTGTAACTCCACCTTAAAACCCGGAAATAAGTTCCCTCCTTTATTCATTCTTTCCAGCTTCTATTCTGGCTGCCATTTTAATGCCAGCAACTGTGACGGTTTTGAGCAAGAGTTTTGTTTCCCTGCTCAAACTCTCTCTCCTGTCTAGGCTGTATTTTTGCCTGTTGGTGCTCTGCAGGAAGGGGTGATGTAAACAGAAGATAGGAAGAGAAAAAGGGAGCATAGTTAAGTGAACCTTAAGACCAGGAGGTGTTTTAACATAGTGGAAGGGACGTGAGTTATGATATCAGACAATAATGTGAAATTACTGATTTTGTAACTTGGGGCAAGAATTGTTTCCCTGCTCAAACTCTCTCTCCTGTCTAGGCTGTATTTTTGCCTGTTGGTGCTCTGCAGGAAGGGGTGATGTAAACAGAAGATAGGAAGAGAAAAAGGGAGCATAGTTAAGTGAACCTTAAGACCAGGAGGTGTTTTCACATAGTGGAAGGGACGTGAGTTATGATATCAGACAATAATGTGAAATTACTGATTTTGTAACTTGGGGCAAGATATTTAATGATTTTGTATCTCAGTTTTCTCATTTGTGAAATGAGGACAGTAAAATTTGCAAGGTTATTTGGGGGGAATTAAATGAAGCAAACATATAGAGCATATTGTAGGTAATTAATACATGGCGATGGATGCTATTATCGGTAGTAGTATTAATATTATTAATAACAATGAAAGAGTAGAAAAAAATAAAAGTGAGCCAGAAATGACGGAGAACAATGGGGTAAAGGACCATCAACTACAATGCTTGACAATCAGAAAATGCTCTAATATTTCTTTATAAAGTCATGGACAAACTTGACTCTCTTGATTCCGCAGAGACTTGACCTCTTCTAGACAGGAATGTGAGGTGATGTGAAACTATGTTAACCTGAAATAACCTCTTTCTCCTTTTCCCCTTGAAGTTCAACTCATTTTTCAGAGGTTGCCTGTACCACTGATCTAACAATGACCTCCTTTTCTTTTGAATTAAGACAATAAATTACACACCATCTGATGTGTTCTTTGACTACTTCCTGGAGGTGTGGCTTCCAAATGAGATTAAGGTTTCGTTGAGTAAATGAAACTTGCCTTATATTTCTTATATATTCACCGTAGGACATTGGGTGGCTGAGCACACAGAGAAACCCCACACCCAACAGTGCAATGAGGAGATAAAAAGAGTGCTAGCCTTAACTTTCTTTGTTTTTAATTAATTAATTTATTTTAATTGGAGGCTAATTACTTTATAATATTGTAGTGGTTTTTGCCATGCATTGACATGAATCAGCTATGGGTGTATATGTATCCCCCATCCTGAGCCCCCTCCCACCTCCCTCCCCATCCCATCCCTCAGGGTCATCCCAGTGTAGCAGCCCTGAGCACCTTGTCTCATGCATCAAACCTGGACTGGCGATCTGTTTCACGTATGATAATACACATGTTTCAATGCTATTCTCTCAAATCATCCCACCCTCGCCTTCTCCCACACAGTCCAAAAGACTGTTCTTTACATCTGTGTCTTTTTTTGCTGTCCCGCATACAGGGTCATCATTACCATCTTTCTAAATTCCATATATATGCATTAGTATACTGAATTGGTATTTTTCTTCTTAAATTTCTTATAACACAAAAAGTCCATTAAAGGGATGGGGCAATTTCTTTCTTCANTTTGCTGTCCCGCATACAGGGTCATCATTACCATCTTTCTAAATTCCATATATATGCATTAGTATACTGAATTGGTATTTTTCTTCTTAAATTTCTTATAACACAAAAAGTCCATTAAAGGGATGGGGCAATTTCTTTCTTCAAAAGAGAATAAATTTCTTCCAGAGGAGTAAGGGATATATACATTTTCCTTGTTAATTTTCTACATTGTAGTCTCACTTTCCTCTCCTTCATAAACATGCATAGTCCCTTGACTTGGATGGACTCTTAACAATGATTTTATTTAATGTTCATATTTGAACCACGAGTACACTGCTAGCCCAAAGGCTGTAAGGATAATAATTGAGGATTGATACCCAAGACTTAGGACTTCTAGACCAGGGTTCTCATGGCTTTTCATCCTTAATGAAAGATGACTCTCTAGCTGACCATCTATATACACTGACTTATTATCATCTCTTATTTTCCTCCATTCAATTCATTTAAGAAACTTACATTTCACAGAGATGAAATACATGTTTAAACAGAGATTTCTAATTGGTCTCAATCCCACGTTGAAGGTCAGGAAAGGCGGCGGTAAGGAGATACCCTTCCTCCAAGGTAAGGAGCAGCGGCTGCGCTTTGCTGGAGCAGCCATGAAGAGATACCCCACCCCCAAGGTAAGAGAAACCCAAGTAAGATGGTAGGGTTTTGGGCTCCAAAATCACTGCAGATGGTGACTGCAGCCATGAAATTAAAAGATGCTTACTCCTTGGAAGAAAAGTTATGACCAACCTAAATAGCATATTCAAAAGCAGAGACATTACATTGCCGACTAAGGTCCGTCTAGTCAAGGCTATGGTTTTTCCGGTAGTCATGTATGGATGTGAGAGTTGGACTGTGAAGTAGGCTGAGCACCGAAGAATTGATGCTTTTGAACTGTGGTGTTGGAGAAGACTCTTGAGAGTCCCTTGGACTGCAAGGAGATCCAACCAGTCCATTCTGAAGGAGATCAGCCCTGGGATTTCTTTGGAAGGAATGATGCTAAAGCTGAAACTCCAGTACTTTGGCCACCTTATGCGAAGAGTTGACTCAATGGAAAAGACTCTGATGCTGGGAGGGATTGGGGGCAGGAGGAGAAGGGGA
>SJYX01021720.1:358143-391411 GCA_006410675.1 Oreotragus oreotragus
CCACCTCATGCGAAGAGTTGACTCACTGGAAAAGACTCTGATGCTGGGAGAGATTGGGGGCAGGAGGAGAAGGGGACGACAGAGGATGAGATGGCTGGATGGCATCAATGGGCCTGGAGTGCTGTGATTCATGGGGTCGCAAAGAGTTGGATACGACTGAACGACTAAACTGAACTGAACTGAAAGTTTGCTAAATTCTGTGGAGCAATTTACAATAAAGTTTCATGTTGTGAAATTAATTTTATTTTACATTTCTAAACTTGAGTAGAACACATACACATATGCCTGCATATATACATATGTCTGAGTATAAACGTGTACATATACATACATGCAAACGTGCATGAACACTTCTCTTCAATAAATAACATTCTTATTGTTATTCTTTATAGTTGCTTGTCCCACTGTAATGAAAGGCTGTGATAGAAAGCATTTGGTACAAATATTCTCATTTAGATCAGAATATATAATGTGGGAGCAGGGAGAGTGGTAAATCCAAAGTAAAAAAGCATATAAATGGAATGGAAAACAAATAATCCTCATGTTCTCCAGTCTTAACTTGATCATCCTAATACCATGTCTCCTATCGTTCATCTTGCTTTCTTCTCTTGTATTAGTTAATTGTTGCGTGCATGCTCAGTCGCTTCAGCCATGTCCAATACCTTGTGACGCTATGGACTGTAACCCATCAGGCTCCTCTGTCCATGGGATTTTCCAGGCAAGAATACTGGAGTGGATTGCCATGCTCTCCTCCAAGGAATCTTCCACACCCAGGAACTAAGACCACAGTCTCCTGCATTACAGGCAGGTTTTAAATCCCTAGAGCCACCTTGGAAGTCCAATGAACAAAGGAAATTCATTGTCATTATGTAACAAGTTATCCCTAATCTTAACACTTTGGAGGATCTCCTTAAGAGCTTATCAATTCACATAATTTCTGAGTCTTAACCTCCTACTTGGCTTCCCTGGTGGCTCAGATGGTAAAGCGTCTGTCTACAATGCAGGAGACCCGGGTTCGATCCCTGGGTTGGGAAGATCCCCTGGAGAAGGAAATGGCAATCCACTCCAGGACTATTGCCTGGAAAATCCCATGGACAGAAGAGCCTAGTAGGCTACAGTCCATGGGGTCGCAAAGAGTAGGACACGACTGAGCGACTTCATTTCACTTCACTTCACTTCAACCTCCTACTTCTGGCTCAGGCTGTCTCAGGAGACTGCAGTTAAGTGGTCCTTGGCGACTGTGGTCATCTGAAGGCTTGTCTGAGGTTAGAGGATCTCCTAAGCTCATTCATGTGGCTGTTTGCACAAGACTTCAGTTCTTCATCATGGAGGACCCTCCATAGAACAACCTCCTACTTCTGGCTCAGGCTGTCTCAGGAGACTGCAGTTAAGTGGTCCTTGGCGACTGTGGTCATCTGAAGGCTTGTCTGAGGTTAGAGGATCTCCTAAGCTCATTCATGTGGCTGTTTGCACAAGACTTCAGTTCTTCATCATGGAGGACCCTCCATAGAACTGCTCACATACGGCTTTTCTCTGAGCAAGTATTGAGAGTGTGGGGAGGATGAGTGAATGTGTGTCGGTGTGTCAGAGAGAGAGAGAGGGAATGATTAAGGGAGGTCACAAAGAAAATGGAAGCCAGTGTCATTTATAATCCTATAAAGGATATGAAAAATCATCACTTCTCCTGTGTTCTATGGATCACACAGACCCGCCTGGTTCAATGTGTGAGGAAATGGCACAAGAATGTGCATACAGGAGACAGGGATCATCGAGGGTAATCAGCTCCCCTCCCCCTTCACTTTCCTTCTCTTCAGTTTGAAACGTCTCTCTTTGGAATGGTTTGTTAGTTACCGAATGGTAACAATTTTGCTTTATTGCACTCTGTCAACTGTGCTCAGTCATGTCCCTCTCTTTTGCAACCGGATGGACTGTAGCCCAGGGCTCCTATGCCCATGGAATTTTCCAGGCAAGAATACTGGAGTGGGGTGCCATTTCCTCCTCCAGGGAGTCCTCCCAACCCAAGGATGGAATCTGCATCTCTTGCATCTCCTGCATTGGCAGGTGGATTCTTTACCACTAGTGCCATCTGGGAAGCCACAATATCATTGAATTTCATTGCTTGACAAAAGGTTTTCATTTGAAAACTGTAAATGACTTGTGACTTCAGAAAATGTAACCAATGCTCTTTTCGCCATGTTGCTGGACAGTAGAGGGTGCTGTTGGTGTGTGTGGACCTATGTTGAACACTGATGTTAGAGCTTTGATGTGGATGGTCCAATTCTCATCTTGAAAAATGATGATTTCTAATGTGATTGTTTTCTAAATGTCTGCCTCTCAATTCTAAAAATAAATTTTCTTTTCGTTTAGCCAGTCAATAGGCAACGTTAGATATTTCATAAATGTGTCTGTTAATTCCCAGTGATCTCTTTGTAATTTTCCTTGCTGCGTGCTTTTTGGCCCTAATAATGGTTGAGAGAACAGAAACAGGAGACACATGATGGTTACTTGACATGGATTGTACATGGATCATGAGTGACAATACTATGTTTACTGGATTTGGTTTCTTTATCCCCTTTAGCTAGATGGAATACTGCAGGAGTATTGACTATTATCAGCCATTTCCATGACTGATACTGAGTTGGTAAAGGATGAGATATTTTCCCCTCCATTAGAATGGGATGAATGCTTTGTGGGGGCCCTCAAGAGGGCTATTATTTCTGTCCTTGACTCTTTCAGAGATGCTATCCACCAGTGGTATGGGTCTTTTTTGGGAATACTCAAGCATCTTTACAGACATGACTATATGAATAAATTCCTAGAATTTTAAATGATCTTCTGTTGAAAATATTGTGCACTTGGCATGGTAATTCCTAAGAAAAAAAGATTCAATTTCATCTCCCTAGTCTGAAAAATACTGTTCTTCTCTATCATATTTCCCCAAAATCTCATTTGGTCACCACTTACCCTATTGTGGTATAGTGAAAAAAAGCATTAACTTTTGGAGTAAAAAAAGACCCCGTTTCAAGCCACACAGTTTCTTACTTGACTTGCTGGGTGGAATCTGAAGTGAAAAGTAGTAATATTTAAAAAAATGTTAGACACTGTGTTATCTGCTTACATTTTATCATTTAATTTTTATAGTATGCTTTCACCATGTGTACTAGCATTTTCTCTATGTGTTTAAAAATAAGGTAGTAAATTTGATATAAAAAGTTTAATCAAGTTTATACAGCTGATAAGTCATAATGCTGGGATGCAAAGCCACATGTGTGCAACATTAAAGTTATCCCCTTAACCGTTCTGCTATGCAACAACCCGTAGTACTGACATTAGAAGTCTGAGAATTACATATGAAAATGAACATCTATTAGCCAGCAGAGAGTCCTGTACTGTTAACACTTTAAATAAATGTTAATTCCCTTTACTTCTCTTATTTGGAGCAATTTAGCTAACGGATGAAAGGAAGAACATCTGTTTAAAATGATGACCTCTGCTAAAAGAGGCTCTGTCATAGTTTTGCATAATGACACCATGATTGTTTTTCTTGGAAAACAAATTATGAATGTCCATAAAATTGACAAAGGAACAAATTGGGCACCCCTGGATTCTTTCTGAAGCTTGAAAAATCTTTGTGTACAAAATGCACATTAAAGGGAGTTTTTCCTCTCTTAAATAGTGCCTATTTTAATCATAACCTTTGGAAGGAAATTTAAATGTAAAAAGGTGAAAATTAAAAGAACTATAAATAACAACAAATGACTACCTTGTAAATACAAAGCCACATTCACTCCCAGGGCTGTTATGTCTACAAACTATTTGAACAACAGTTAATAAGCACATTCCCAATGAAAGAAAAAAGCTAACTGATGTTTCATCTGAGTGCACCTTTTGTTGAGCATGTTCAGAAATGGAGAGCTGGGAGATAGGGATTTCTGTGCTTTTTGCATTAAGATATGTGCATGTGCCCACTGAAGAAAATGAAGGGTTTTTCAGGTTCCCCAAATATTCCTTTGCTAATATTCATCTCTGTCAAAAAATAATGATGTGCTCTGCTTGGATTAGCTGAAAAATCATCTTCCTTTCTTGATGATTTTCCTTTTCTCCGTGTTCTTATGATGAGATAACCCACTTATTGTTCCCAGGCTGAGGTTATCTTGATTCACATGCTGTTCCTGAGGCTGGCTTTTGAGGATCAATGGGCTGGACCAGGAATAGCAAAGAGTCTAAATCTTTGTGAGGGCAGATCAGTGAGTTGCTGGCCTACCTGAATTACATCATATCCTCTACCTTCTGAACTATAAACCTGGGATACTGTAGAGCTTACTTAGGTTTGTTGTTTAGAAATTGGATGTCATATTCTTTGGGCCACAGAGAGGGCAACTTCAAATACTAAATTCTGGGTTTTTTGTTTTTTGTTTTTTTTATTCAAATTTCTATGATTTCCTTGAATCTCTATTATTATTTTAGGGCAAATATCATTATACCAGGTTATATTATTTTATATAAGAATAAATATGTTTTTGAATGATCTGGGACATGAACAACCTATTGAAGTGATTAAAGCTAGCATTTAAAGGACAGAATCAATGTTTATAATTGGTGTTTTGACTTACCTAGTTTCATGTTCCCCTTCATGAGTTTCTGTGTTTGATTATGGGTAAGATATCGTGTATGCAGGTCAGGAAGCAACAGTTAGAATTGGACTTGGAACAACAGACTGGTTCCAAATAGGAAAAGGAGTACGTCAAGATTGTATATTTTCACCCTGCGTATTTAACTTATATGCAGAGTACATTATGAGAAATTCTGGGCTGGAAGAAGCACAAGCTGGAATCAAGATTGCCAGGAGAAATGTCAGTAACCTCAGATATGCAGATGACACCACCCTTATGGGGGAAAGTAAAGAAGAACTAAAGAGCTTCTTGATGAAAGTGAAAGAGGAAAGTGAAAAAGTTGGCTTAAAGCTCAACATTCAGAAAACGAAGATCATGGCATCCGGTTCCATCACTTCATGGCAGATAAGATGAGGAAACAGTGGAAACAGTGGGTGACTTTATTTTTCTGGGCTCCAAAATCACTGTGACTGCAGCCATGAAATTAAAAGACGCTTATTCCTTGGAAGGAAAGTTATGACCAACCTAAATAGCATATTAAAAAGCAGAGACATTACTTTGCCAACAAAGCTCCATCTACTCAAGGCTATGGTTTTTCCAGTGGTCATGTATGGATGTGAGAGTTGGACTATAAAGAAAGCTGAGTGCTGAAGAATTGATGCTTTTGAACCATGGTGTTGGAGAAGACTCTTGAGAGTCCCTTGGACTGCAAGGAGATCCAACCAGTCCATCCTAAAAGAGATCAGTCCTGGGTATTCATTGGAAGGACTGATGTTGAATCTGAAACTCCAATACTTTGGCCACCTGATGCAAAAAGTTGACTGATTTGAAAAGATCCTGATGCTGGGAAAGATTGAGGGCAGGAGGAGAAGGAGATGTCAGAGGATGAGATGGTTGGATGGAATAATCGACTCGATGGACATGGGTTTGGGTGGACTCTGGGAGTTGGTGATGAACAGGGAGGCCTGGCGTGCTGTGGTTCATGGGGTCACAGAGTTGGACACGACTGAGCAACTGAACTGAACTGAAGATATCAAGCGTGTCTAAATCTTACTTTTAGTGTGTAAAATGGGGGAAAAGAATAGTTATTTGGTGCAGTTGTTTTGAAAATTCAGTGAAATGATCTTTAAGATATTTAGCATGGAGCCCAGTAGAGTTACATTTTACAACCTAGGCCCTCTGACTACTTGAATTCACAAGGACAGAAACTAATCCATATTTGGTACCAGAATATGTTATAATTCTAAGTTAATTATATAAAACAATCTATTTCCTCTAGCCTACTAATATAGATATTCAGAAGGGGGATATATGACTTATAAGTATTATTTATTCAGTGTCTAATATATTTGTGGGAACCAATGTAACTGGTTTTTAAAAGATGCTTATTTTTACTTTATAGATAGGAAACTGAGGCTCATAGACAGTGAAGGCCTTAACATCATCATATAGTTAAAGGCAGATCAAGAATTTAAAACCAGGGTCTGACTTAGCCACTATCTTGCATTGCCAACTTATTAAAGAAGCTAGGGGGCTTCCCTGAGAGCTCAGTTGGTAAAGAATCCACCTGCAATGCAGGAGACCCTGGTTCAATTCCTGGGTCAGGAAGATCCACTAGAGAAAGGATNATCAAGAATTTAAAACCAGGGTCTGACTTAGCCACTATCTTGCATTGCCAACTTATTAAAGAAGCTAGGGGGCTTCCCTGAGAGCTCAGTTGGTAAAGAATCCACCTGCAATGCAGGAGACCCTGGTTCAATTCCTGGGTCAGGAAGATCCACTAGAGAAAGGATAGGCTACCCACTCCAGTGTTCTGGGGCTTCCCTTGTGGCTCAGCTGGTAAAGAATCCACCTGCAATGTTGGAGATCTGGGTTCAGTCCCTGAGTTGGGAAGATCCCCTGGAAAAGGGAAAGGTTACCTACTCCAGTATTCTGGCCCAGAGAATACAGTCCATGGGATCACAAAGAGTCCAAAATGACTGAGTGCATTTCATTTTCTCTAGAGAGCATTGCTTAAAATATAGAATCATAGCTTTTATTTCTAAAATAAATGTTACTTGTATATTTCAAAGCATAATACTATTTTTAAGAGCCTTAACAAATTTACGTTCCAAGAAAGAGTTTTTGAAAGTCCTTGGCCACATGAAGCTTTACATGATTTTATTTTGACCATTGCTTTAGACTAGAGCTGAACTTATTCTTTAAGATTTTCTTATATTTTTATGTTCACGTTAATTACACCATGTACAAAGGAATTTCACATATGTTTACAAAATAAACCCTTACTATACTTTTGTAATTACAAAGTCTGCCACTAAATTACTGTTTTGTGTGTTTGTGTTTCAATTATTAACTGTGGTGGCATATAACTAAAGCTGAAAACATGTCATTTCTATGATAATAAGTGAACGCAATTAGAAGCATATCTATTCCAAACACAAAATATATTCATTTGCATTCTGTCTCCTTGTATTATTTAACTGTATTAAGGCCAAGTCATGTCATTTCTCTGTTACCTTTTTTCCAATCTAGAAGAAATCTGTCTTATTTTATGTAAGTGCTTTTATGATGTCTACATAAAGAGAAATGGGCAAGGCGGAGATCTACAGACATACGCTTCACTCAGTTGGGTATTTTCTGAATCTTCTAAAGCTCCCCATCTTCAGATTTGTGGTGATTATTTTTGAATTGATGAGATGTGTGCATGATATAGCTTTGCAAATAAATCATATAGTTTTACTAATCTGACTTCAAGGAGATCTAACCAGTCCATCCTAAAGGAGATCAGTCCTGGGTGTTCATTGGAAGGACTGATATTGAAGCTGAAACTCCAATACTTTGGCCATTTGATGGGAAGAGCTGACTCATTTGAAAAGACCCTGAAGCTGGGAAAGATTGCGGGCAGGAGGAGAAGGGGACAACAGAGGATGATATAGTTGGATGGCATCACCGACTCAATGGTTGGGTGGCCTCCAGGAGTTGGTGATGAACAGGGAGGCCTGGCGTGCTGCGGTTCATGGGGTCACAAAGAGTCGGACACCACTGAGTGACTGAACTGAACTGAACTGAACAAATCGGACAACTGAATAAAATCTCTTTACTCCTTGCCAGTCTTAGGTAAGTGGGAAAGTAGCTGTATTTGTCTGTATTGTAGTCACATTGTGCCTTCCCTAGTCTACAATGCAGGAGACCGGGGTTCAGTCCCTGGGTCGGGAAGATTCACTGGAGAAGGAAATGGCAACCCACTCCAGTACTCTTGCCTGGAAAATCCCATGGTCTGAGAAGCCTGGTAGGCTACAGTCCATGGGGTCGCAGAGAGTCGGACACGACTGAGCGACTTCACTTCTAGTCACATTGTATCCACGAGAACTTTTGGAGTGATAACTAACAGAAACACAGCTGGAATTTTTTGAGCAAGTTTTGGGAACCATGAATTAATGTAAGGAATTTGAGGTTTCACATAGAATTCAAACATAATATGGCAACAAAAACTAACATATTCCTGGAGGCCAGGAACCTAAAGTTAATCTAATTTAGATTCTTTCTCTGGTCTCTGAGTTTCTCCTTCAGTCACCTCTCTTTTCCACACTCTGCCTTATTCTGCTTTGATTGTCCAGTCAGCTGTTGCCATGGAGGGGTGGAGCCACCTTGTTCCAACAGAGCAGCTCCTTCTATAATCTTATGGATTGACTGCACATTTGTGATTATGAAGAGATATTCCTAGGAATAGGAATTCTGGGCAGGCTTCCCAACCACTACTTACAAACATGTACAAATGAGCATATGCAAATAATGCTATATTTAAATGATCAAAAGCTATTTCCAATAACATTGCCTGCTTAATGTCATGTCCTCCGATTACATGAAAATCAAATATGCTATAGTGAAAAAGGAAGAGACAAAGGTTTCACTAAATACAGTGAAATAATAACAATAACTGCTAATATTGATCTATAACCTTTAAGCAAGACCTTGTGCTACATAATCATGATCAAATTTAATTTTCAAAACAATGCAATAGTGTGGAAAATGTATTATGCCCATATAATAAAGGAATGATGACAAGTTCCAACACTAACATTATTATTACATGATGAAACAAAAGCTTAGAGAGGGCAAGAGCCATCTCAGTCACTCAACCATGAAGGAGCGTAGCTTAGATTCATGCTGTGGGCTTTGGGCCTATGAAGCCCATGTTTTTAACCACAAAACAGTTTACAATTGAATTTTACTTTTTATAGTGTGCCCTCTGTTTAGAATCTCAAGGTCAATTCCTAAAAACAGGCCCAGAGCTCCCCATTCTGCCATGTTTTGTTGGATGGAGATAATGTGATAAGATTCTGCTAATTACAAGGGAGTAATAGCAGAAATTGTCTCAAAATGGTTCTTGAACATTTGTATCTTACTCCAGGTCCCTGTTGGTTTTTATCTGACAAAACAGTTCTCTGTAATGTCCATCTTCTTTGCCTTGTGTACCTTTTTTTTTCTACTCTTGTTCTTGAGAATAAGATTCTGTTGTTATTCTGCTTTTTCCTTTATTTAATTTTGAAAGCAAAACCAAACAAACNCACCGACTCAATGGTTGGGTGGCCTCCAGGAGTTGGTGATGAACAGGGAGGCCTGGCGTGCTGCGGTTCATGGGGTCACAAAGAGTCGGACACCACTGAGTGACTGAACTGAACTGAACTGAACAAATCGGACAACTGAATAAAATCTCTTTACTCCTTGCCAGTCTTAGGTAAGTGGGAAAGTAGCTGTATTTGTCTGTATTGTAGTCACATTGTGCCTTCCCTAGTCTACAATGCAGGAGACCGGGGTTCAGTCCCTGGGTCGGGAAGATTCACTGGAGAAGGAAATGGCAACCCACTCCAGTACTCTTGCCTGGAAAATCCCATGGTCTGAGAAGCCTGGTAGGCTACAGTCCATGGGGTCGCAGAGAGTCGGACACGACTGAGCGACTTCACTTCTAGTCACATTGTATCCACGAGAACTTTTGGAGTGATAACTAACAGAAACACAGCTGGAATTTTTTGAGCAAGTTTTGGGAACCATGAATTAATGTAAGGAATTTGAGGTTTCACATAGAATTCAAACATAATATGGCAACAAAAACTAACATATTCCTGGAGGCCAGGAACCTAAAGTTAATCTAATTTAGATTCTTTCTCTGGTCTCTGAGTTTCTCCTTCAGTCACCTCTCTTTTCCACACTCTGCCTTATTCTGCTTTGATTGTCCAGTCAGCTGTTGCCATGGAGGGGTGGAGCCACCTTGTTCCAACAGAGCAGCTCCTTCTATAATCTTATGGATTGACTGCACATTTGTGATTATGAAGAGATATTCCTAGGAATAGGAATTCTGGGCAGGCTTCCCAACCACTACTTACAAACATGTACAAATGAGCATATGCAAATAATGCTATATTTAAATGATCAAAAGCTATTTCCAATAACATTGCCTGCTTAATGTCATGTCCTCCGATTACATGAAAATCAAATATGCTATAGTGAAAAAGGAAGAGACAAAGGTTTCACTAAATACAGTGAAATAATAACAATAACTGCTAATATTGATCTATAACCTTTAAGCAAGACCTTGTGCTACATAATCATGATCAAATTTAATTTTCAAAACAATGCAATAGTGTGGAAAATGTATTATGCCCATATAATAAAGGAATGATGACAAGTTCCAACACTAACATTATTATTACATGATGAAACAAAAGCTTAGAGAGGGCAAGAGCCATCTCAGTCACTCAACCATGAAGGAGCGTAGCTTAGATTCATGCTGTGGGCTTTGGGCCTATGAAGCCCATGTTTTTAACCACAAAACAGTTTACAATTGAATTTTACTTTTTATAGTGTGCCCTCTGTTTAGAATCTCAAGGTCAATTCCTAAAAACAGGCCCAGAGCTCCCCATTCTGCCATGTTTTGTTGGATGGAGATAATGTGATAAGATTCTGCTAATTACAAGGGAGTAATAGCAGAAATTGTCTCAAAATGGTTCTTGAACATTTGTATCTTACTCCAGGTCCCTGTTGGTTTTTATCTGACAAAACAGTTCTCTGTAATGTCCATCTTCTTTGCCTTGTGTACCTTTTTTTTTCTACTCTTGTTCTTGAGAATAAGATTCTGTTGTTATTCTGCTTTTTCCTTTATTTAATTTTGAAAGCAAAACCAAACAAACCAAAAACATCCTCTAAATCAAACCGAACCCAAGTCAAACAAATAGGTATAAAGGGCACTATATAAGACCTGTGTAAGTGCCACCCAAAATGAATAGACATTGGTATTTAGTCATATTTGATTCAGAACACCTTTAGAAATTAAAACAAAACAGAGACAGTGTTGAAATCCTTCATACTCTTCTCTTTAGGCCCCCTCCCTTCTCCTCACAAGAGGACAGTATATATATACCAGATAACGTTAGCCTTTACCATGAATACATTCTATTGGGCTGACTGCATATATGTGTTTAAATTTCATCATTTGTATGATATCATACATAATGATGTTCTGTTTGCTATTCAATTTATGGGTTTTAGATCTCTATTGAGTAATATCAATTATCTAATTGTTGAATAATAATCTAATGCATTAATATCAGATTTAATTATTTATTTACCCCTGAATGGACAACTAAGCTATTTCCAAGTTTATACTATTTAAAATAATGCATAATAATATCCTTCTACCTTTTATAAAAAATTTTCGAGTTTCTCACATATATAAGCTTTCAACCCAGTGGGGAAAGATGTCTTAATATTAGTGGGTATCCATAAATGCTACAGATAAAAATAATATAACAACAAGGGCAAAGAACATAAATATAGTGAGGAAGGAAGCTGTTCAAATATCTTGGAGGAAGACTTTTCCTGGCTAAGGGAATGGCAAATATGAAGGCCCTGAGACAGAAAAATGCTCAGCATACTGATGTTTTGTCCTGGAATAATGATGTACTCCAGTATTTATTTTAAATATTTACCAAGAGTTTCTATTGCATTTGTGCACATGGATATGGCATAATTTATAAATGATGGAAGATTATCACTTCTTTATCAAACCCTATGTCAATTATTTCTTTTTCTTATTTGATGATTGAATATAAAGTCCAGCATAATGTTAAGGAAAGGGAAAGAGCTAACATAGTTTCTATAACTTTAATATTATAGCAAAATGTTGAACATACCTTTAGTAAAAACCTTTCATGCAGTTAAGGATGTTCTTTTATCTATCCTTTCACTGTTAAAATGATTTTTTAAATGGGCAATAATTTGTAAATTTTTCTGCAGAACCTTTCCTGATAGCTCAGTTAGTAAAGAATTTGCCTGCAATGCAGGAGATCCTGGTTCAATTAACGGGTCAGGGAGATCTGCTGGAGAAGGGATAGGCTACCCACTCCAATATTCTTGGGCTTCCCTTGTGTCTCAGCTGGTAAAGAATCCGCCTGCAATATGGAAGACCTGGGTTCGATCCCTGGAAGATGCCCTGGAGAAGGAAAAGTATTTCACTTCAGTATGCTGGCCTGGAGAATTNCTGGAGAAGGGATAGGCTACCCACTCCAATATTCTTGGGCTTCCCTTGTGTCTCAGCTGGTAAAGAATCCGCCTGCAATATGGAAGACCTGGGTTCGATCCCTGGAAGATGCCCTGGAGAAGGAAAAGTATTTCACTTCAGTATGCTGGCCTGGAGAATTCCATGGACTGTATAGTTCATGGGGTCTCAAAGAGTCAGACATAGCTGAGTGACTTTCACTTGAATAAAAGATAGTAGTAGCACTCTTAACTCTGATTCTTCAGCCAAGATGTCACCAACTTTGGTTTTCTTCATCCTTCCTTTCAGAATTTACTCTGTATTTCTGAATAATATGCTAGCATGACTATTTCCTGATTTTTTTCTTTTTAGTGTTAGTTTAGACTTCCTAATAGAGAACCTTAGATTTAATTCTTTTTTTCTGCTCCATTCACCCTTTCCCCATCCCTTTCTTATGACAGTCACATAAAATTTTCAGTTAACACAATATTCAGTGTTATTATACATAGAAAGTGAAAGTGAATGCGCTCAGTCGTGTCCGACTCTTTGCGACCCCATGGACTATACAGCCCGTGGAATTCTCTAGGCCAGAATACTGGAGTGGGTAGCGTTCCCCTTCTCCAGGGGATCTTCCCAACCCAGGGATCGAACCCAGGTCTCCCGCACTGCAGGCGGATTCTTTACCAGCTGAGCCACAAATAATGTATATAAGATAATTATAGATGACAGCCAAGTCACATAGTATGCTATGCGTGCATTTGCCCTATTCCTTNCTTCCCAACCCAGGGATCGAACCCAGGTCTCCCGCACTGCAGGCGGATTCTTTACCAGCTGAGCCACAAATAATGTATATAAGATAATTATAGATGACAGCCAAGTCACATAGTATGCTATGCGTGCATTTGCCCTATTCCTTTTCCCCCTCGTTTTTGTGGAGGACATCCTCCAGTAGTTTCCCCAAAAATGATGTCTATGGCAAGTAGTTCATATTTTAGGTTTTTATCATCTGCAATTAAAAAAAATTTTTTTTATGAATTAGAAATCTAATGGAATGAGAATTCTAGGATATAAAAACACTCCCTCAGAAATGTTAAAGTATTTTTATGTTGTCTTCTAATCTCCAGTACTGCTATTGAATGTCTGATATCATTTTAATTAATACCTTTGCTATGATTTTTTTCCCACTAGAAACTATTTCCAAGTTTTTTTCTTACTAAAAGCTTATAAGTTCTCCTTAACCTTGAAATTTCATTGATAAAATTTCAAGTGTCTTGAAATTTCATGAAAATATGGCTCAAAGTCTTTAGTTCTAGGAAATCCTTTCCTCTGTTCTTTGATAACTTTCTCCCACTTGTTTTTCTGAACTTTCATTACTCAGATATTCTTTTAGAATTCTTTTCTTTCTTATTTTTTAATTCTTTTGGATGTTTATTTTACTTTGTAAGAGATTTTTCTAACTTTATATTTCAACTCTTCTATTAATATTTTATTTCTGATATCACTTTTTCTTTTAATTTCAAAGACTTCTTTCAGAATTTCTGAGGGTTTCTTTTTTTTAAATGACTTCCTATTTTTATTTCAGGTATTCGCTATCTTCTCTTATCTTTGAAACTACTGTGTTGTCAGCAATGTTCATTAGGGTTGCACCATATGGAAAAGCCCAAATGAACATTTTGGCCAACCCAGTTTTAAATTTAGAGAAGGCAATGGCACCCCACTCCAGTACTCTTGCCTGGCAAATCCCATGGACGAGGAGCCTGGTAGGCTGCAGTCCATGGCATTGCTAGGAGTCGGACACGACTGAGTGACTTCACTTTCACTTTTCACTTTCATGCATTGGAGAAGGAAATGGCAACCCACTCCAGTGTTCTTGCCTGGAGAATCCCAGGGACAGGGGAGCCTGGTGGGCTGCTGTCTATGGGGTCGCACAGAGTCGGACACGACTGAAGTGGCAGCAGTAGCGGTAGCAGTATTAAATTATTTCCTTTAAATTTTCTTCTGCTTATTTTGTCTCTGAACCCTCCACTTTTCTTTTTCTTTTTTGCTTTATTTGTTTGTTTTTGTCTCTTTCTCAGAAGTCTGGTGATCCATCAATGCCTGCTCATGTCAAAGTATGAAGCACAAAGGCACTAACCCGATACAAGGATGTTAGGCAGTGAGATTATTATAAAGTTATGGAGCAGTTATTATAAGTTGTCGTTGTTTTCATTTTAGGCAGATTCTTTTCCTTAGAAAAGAATCCTTTTATCCCCTGCCTGAGGATTAGAAGTATCTCTCCCTGGACAAAGAAAGAGACTAGTGTTCTTACACATTAGGAGATAAACATTGACTTAGCCTTTGTTTTCCTGATGGCTCCCTTAGTTCTAATATTTGTGCCCACGCTCCCTCTTGTTTAAGAGAGTAAATATTCAGTCAGTTGTCTACAACTAAGTGGACAGCAATGCTGCTCAGTGCAGTGATGAAGGTATCTAGGGCTCTAAATGCTTAAGATGCAAAATTTCAATCAAGCTGCCTATTAGTCCAACAGACATCCTCTTGAAACATAATGTGTCTCTAAGTTCCGTTTTTCAGGGCTCTGAGGAATGAGCTGGCTTATTTTTTGGCTCCATGGTACTCTACCCCTCTGCAAATGCAGACTTAGTTTCTAAGAGAGATTGGGTGTATCTGCCAGTTTCAACATTTTGTCAACCTGTCTCATCATTTCTCATATTCTTTTCTGTTGTGGACTTTTTGCCCTTTTGATTCCTTTATCATCATTTAAGTGGGGTTTCACAAAGGAACTAAGTGGATGAGAGCAAGGATAGTTTTTAAGCATCAGGGCAGTACTGAAAAGACAAAGTTGCTAACTTAAATGGATTCCTACTAGTCAGATTGTGGAAAAATTGAATATAAAAGAGTAAATGTAATAATTAATGTTATTATATGGTTAATTGGAACAAGTTGAATCTGTGAAAGATCATGGATCCTTAATGATTCTCATGTAAAAGAGAATATAGAGTATAAAAAAGTTAGATAATAGTAATGAATAAGTATAATCAGATATGTTTTATTTTTATTGATTTTAACAATTAAAATAGGGTTTATGTGTGGATATGTTGTTTCTAAACTATGAACATTTATAACTGTTCATATTTGAATGATTAAAAAGTTAAAAATATGTGGGACTTTTGAGTACACCAGGAAGTTTTAGAACAAGTGGGGAAAGATGACTAAAAATGATGGCCTACAAATGTGTAATTTAAAAGGGCTTCTACAAAAGTATAGAATTCAGATTATAAATCACGGTGGAAACTATTCACAGAGGTGAATATTCTGACATGGATGGAAGGTGGTGGCATCTAGACTCTGTCCTGTGTGTCCCTCCAACATCATCCTAGGTTAAAAGCTCATTGTCTCAAGGTCCATACTTTTCTAAAATGATATAAACTTTATTATGCTCAGTAATTAATCTCATAATAAGAATATAGCTTCTTTAAGTAATTATAAGCTTCCAAATGATAAAAGAAGTAGACATTTTACAAAGTAGCACAACCAAAAAGAAAGCAAAGGCTTCTCCATGTTTGTGGTGTGTATTGTATGACCACATAAAAAATGCCTAAATTCATATAATATGAACTTTAATCAGGTAAGAAATTAAAATAATCCAATAGGAGGAACTGAGTATGAGATTATATCATTCCTTTTTCTTTTGTGTTTTATTTGTCTTAATGTAAGCTTGTCTTTATTGAGAGCTTCCCTGGTGGCTCAGAGGGTAGAGAATCCACCTGCAATGCAGGAGACTAAAGTTCAATCCCTAGGCTGGGAAGATCCCTTAGAGAAGGAAATGGCAAGCCACTCCAGTATTCTTGCCTGGACAAAATTCCATGGACAGAGGAGCCTGATGGGCTACAGTTCATGATGTTGCAAAGAGTCAAACACAATGGCACGACTAACATTTACACTTTGTCTTAACTGAGGAATTCTTGATTTTTTCTGTTGCTGGTATTTCTGTTCTTTTGTCTAAAGAAATAGATAATAAGGAGACCATGGAAGTCATGTCCTTGAGGGTAAATTATGTGCTAATTTTTAGCATGATAATTTGGGAAATTTGCAAGTTTAATTTGTTGTGTTTCATTTTGAGCCTGTGTGTGTTAGTCGTGTCCGACTCTTTGCAATCTCATGGATACAGACTGCCAGGCTCCTCCGTCCATGGAATTCTCCAGGCAAGAATACTGGAGTCGGTTGCCATTTCCTTCTTCACATTATGAGTCTGCTGCTGCTAAGTCGCTTCAGTCATGTCCGACTCTGTGCGACCCCATAGACGGTAGCCCACCAGGCTCCCCCGACCCTGGGATTCTCCAGGCAAGAATACTGGAGTGGGTTGCCATTTCCTTCTCCAATGTGTGAAAATGAAAAGTCAAAGTGAAGTCGCTCAGTCGTGTCTGACTCTTCGAGACTCCATCGACTGCAGCCTACCAGGCTCCTCTGCCCATGGGATTTTCCAGGCAAGAGTACTGGAGTGGGTTGCCATTGCCTTCTCCGCATTATGAGTCTAAGAGTTAGGAAATTGGGTGTTCCCTTTAAGTTTATGCTTTTGCCTGTTCCTTTATGTAGCATACATGAATAAATGCCTGGTTTGCAAATATAATGAATTATCTGGTCGAAATACAGATGTAATGGTTGAGTTTTCCCAGCAACATTCCTACCAAGCGGAAGCCATCAACCTTTAAATACAACAGTGTAGTCATTCACTTCCTGTTCCCATATGCCTACCACTGTTTCTAGTTTTATGCCTTGCATCATCAAAACAAGCCTAATATATTCTGTCCTTTATTCCTAGAATCCTTTTTGTGCTTTTCATCACCTTTGCAAGACACAATCATACCAATATTTTAGAAACAGAATCCAATTTTATTTCTTCTGTGTGTGTTCCATAGTTGTTCCTTTGTTATTATATATAGTTTTAGACATTCCTTCTCTGGGAAAAAATAATTGTTTTTTTTTTTGGTAACATGAGAAATTGTCTTAAGCATCAGTATAAAAGTTCTCACATTAGGCATGATTAGTTGCATAAAGATTTATTGATCTGCTACTAATGAAAATTTTAAGCTCCTTAAAATGCCATATCACAGTCACCTTGCACTTCACAGTACAGTATCTTAAACAAAGACAAACAAGACAAGATTCTATATTCTTGTTATAAAAGGGACTGCAGAATTTTTAAATTTTACATATAATTATTAATCAGCTTTTAAGGGGAAAAACTATGTTGCTATCAGTTGCAACAAACTCTTGCTCTTGAGCAGCTCCTAACCAACAACTCAACAAAATATTAGAATACACCCAAAGGAGTAATAGGAACAGAATTTTTTCCAGACTATATGATGAGCTTTTGGAAGACTTTTAGGATTTTTCCAACATTAGAACTGTAGTTACTATATCCAACGAAATTAGTGGGTAGATCTATGTTGGGTCACCGCTTGTTAAGAAAGAAATTTACTCATGTTGGTAAGTGGTTGTCTCTTCTTAAACTTGTTTTGCTGTTAAGGAGATAATTAAAACAATATTGCCAGAGGTGACAGATTTTGTTGTGGTTAAAATCTTGGGACTTATGACTTTAGATCTTTGATCTGCAGGGATAATAGAGGAAACCAGGACAAGTCTGATAGCTTATCTTCATTTCCCTTTTCTCATCTGAAAAAAACGGAGAAATCTATCTCTGACTGATGTTCCATAAATTATATATCATATTTAAAGCATCAGTTAGGGCCCATCATCTAGTCAATGCTCAAAACTGTCAGCCATCACATCAATAGCAGCATTAGTAACATTGTTGGTGGTGAGAAACTTAGTGTTTATTTGGTGCATATAAAACAATAGATATAATTACAAATTAATAAGTGTCAGATGAAAACTAAATAAGTATTTGGCATCAATAGGGACAAGGAGGAATTTTCCCTTTGCCATTTTTTTCCTTCCATTTATCAAGCAAAAAATAGTGGATTGTGTGAGAAAATAGCATTACTTTAAAAATAACTTTATAAATTCCTCCTTGCGCAAGTGTCTGTCTTTGTATGCTGCTTCCTTTAGATTGCAAGGACCTTTAGGCCAGGGACTGAATTTAACCTAGTGTTTAATATGGGCAGTTATTTATTCAGTTCTTAAAACTTCACTCTTGAATAAGCTGCCTTGGAGCTAAGGAGATCAGGCATCCCATTTTTTTTGAGGGATTATTTTATTTTTTAGTACATTTGATGGGTGGCCTGTGAAATCCTAAGAGTATGGCAGTTTCTCTCCCCCATTTTTTCGTATTATAAATATGCTTACTCTAGTGTAGTAGGATTGTCATTTCTGAGTTCAGGCGGTAGCTCCGTTGTCAATACTTCTTCAGTGTTATTTAGGCACAGCTTTGCCCAGACACTCTGAATTTATAGGTCCTGGAATTAGTGAATGAATGAGTATTGAGCATTAACTTTGGACCAGGCCCAGAGCTAGACATTTTCAAATATATTATTTTAGTTAATATTCAAACAGACCCAAAGATACATAGTATAATCCCCATTTTACAGATGAGGAAACAGGCTCAGAGTGGTTAAACGATTTACCTAATGCTATTCTTGGTAGAGGGGACAACATATAGAGAGGCAAATTTGGAATTTCGTTGGAGCGTAGGGTGTTGGGAAGAGAGCAAAGTAAAGATTCAACTAAGTAGGATCTGGAATGCTGGGCAAGGACCATACTATGAAATGCCTATCCACCATTCTATAGGACTTGGTCTTTGTTCTGGAGATCAGTGGTTTTCAAATTCAAGATTCATGAACATCATTTGTTATGACTATTGAAAATGTATATTCCCTCATCCTCTACTCTGCAGTAAGGAGAGGGACTACAGTCTGGATTTTAACAAGCAACCTAAGTCATTCTTTTGTTCTGCAGTCTACACTTTGAGAATGCTGCAGTAGGCAATGGAAAGATTTTGAAAGAGTATTTTGCAGGTGAGTTTCATTATTCTGGGATAATTATAAGAATGGGCCACAGGGATACTAAATTAGAGTCAAAGAAATATTTAGAACAGTGGTTTTCAGTCTTGTCTGTACACAACAATCATCTGGAAAGCTTTAAAGAAAAATATTCATGCTTGGTTTCCATCCCAAGATTTAGGTTGAGGATATTTTTGCCATAGTCTACATGGGAAACATTGACTTCCTGAACTAATGCAGGGTTGGCACCACCACTGAGCGTCAGCATTTCTGGATGGGTTCGAAAGAAGGAGTACTTGCTTCTCTGGAGCCTTGGTCAGCCTGTATCATGAGCCTGGGCCTGATTCTTGCACCCACTTGCACCTTTGCTGAGCAGTCACATGGTCCACTGACCAATCCCATAACCCTGTAAGTGTTCTGGAGGTCACAGGAATGCAGATCAAACCAGAGAGAAGAAGCAACAGAGTGGTTCACAGCCATGTGGGTTTGGTCTTACCCCCACTGACGACTTCGAGTCCTTCACTTCAGTCTCCTCTGCTCTGGTCATGGGCTGGTAAGGAAGTTGCTTAGCTTGACAAACACAGCTGAATTGTCATGGCCGCCTGGGATGTTGTGTCGAGAATTACTCACAAGAGCTATATAAATTAGGAATTGTTGTCCCTGTTTTATGGATGATGAAACCGAACATCAGAAAGGTAGCAGCCTTATCTAGGGTCAAACAACCAGAAGTGGTGGACATAGAATTCAAACTACTTTGACTCCAAAGACCTGTGTGTTTTTAGTATCTATTAAAGTTTAACATAATAATAAGTGAGGCATCAGCAGCCTCGTCACTTTCAGTGTGGTGTTTTTGCTTTGTGATCATAAGTTTTTATTATCTTTCTTGTATTAAAATAGACTTTGCCTGAACCTAGACAGATCACACTTGACCCCGATGTCAAAAAAATTTTGTCTCTGTTGTTTTAGAGCATATTTTTACTACAGGTTTCAAGTTGAGAGCTCCAGAAGTTCTTGGGCTAGGGTAAAAGGATTAACCTAAGATATACAATTAGAGTAAGTATATATGAAGCATGTACTATGTACCTGACACTCTTCTAAAGTGCTTTAAACATTTAACATATTTAATTCTTCTACCTGAGTAGGTGTGATCATCAGTTATCTCTTCCGAGAGGAAAAATGGGGCACAGAGAGGTAGAATAAGCTGAATAAGTTCGATAGCCAGAGCCCAGGTTCATGTTCGAGTCTCTTTGCCACGGTGCCTCTCTGCATAGCTTTCTTCAGCTCCTTTCCTCCCACCATTATCCTCATCCTGACAAGTCCTGCCTAGCAAACTAGCCTTCAGATTATAGCTACTCACTGTTGACCCTGTTCTGATTGTACTTATCTTACATGAATTTTTTCTTGAGGATTTCTAAAATAATTCTTTTATATCCCCTTAAAAGAACAGCCCAGTAGAACAGATCTTGGGGTTATGCTGGCTGGAGACTTACACTTTCTTTCTTTATTTGAATTATATGTTACCTATGTCTGCTTTCACTTTTTACTTTCATGCATTGGAGAAGGAAATGGTAACCCACTCCAGTGTTCTTGCCTGGAGAATCCCAGGGACGGGGGAGCCTGGTGGGCTGCCGTCTATGGGGTCGCACAGAGTCGGACGCGACTGAAGCGACTTTAGTAGTAGTAGTAGTAGTAGTATGTCTGCTTTAGACTTATCTATCAGCTCTGTGTCTTGGGTTTGGTTTTTCTATGACCACAGAAGCTGTAGTCTCCAAAAAATAATTTCTTCACATTATTTTACCTTACTGAGTATATATATTTTCCTTTCTTTTTCTTTACATTTTTTATTTTATACTAGAGTATAGAAAATTAACAATGTTGTGATAATTTCAACGGACAGCAAAAGGACTCAGCCACACATACACATGTATCCATTCTCCCCACAGTTCCTCTCCCATCTAGGATGCTACACAACACTGAACAGAGTTCCATGTGCTATTCAGTTGGTCCTTGTTGGTTATCCATTTTAAATATAACAGTGTGCACATGGCCATCCCAAACACCCTAACTATTCCTTTCTCCCTTTCTTCCTCCCTGGTAACTGTAAGTTCATTCTCTAAGTCTATGAATCTGTTTCTGTTTTGTAGATAAGTCCATTCAAATCATTTCTTTTTAGATTCCACGTATAAGATATGCCATATGACATTTCTCCTTCTCTGTCTGGCTTACTTCACAGTGAATATATTTTAATGGTAGACAATTTTAACATTCTATTGTAAAGGAATCCTTTAGCTAATCTCCTTGCACTTAGATTTATTTGCTCTCTGAGTGTCAAAAGTTCAAGACTTTTTAAAAATATCAACAATGGAACATATATTAATGTTTTTTTCAATATAGTACTATATAAACTCAAAAGATTCATAAACTCAAAAAGGTTATGAAGATTATTTTCTAAAATTGAAATTGACACTTCCTCATAAAGGCTGATTATAACTATTAAGATTATGAAAATAAAAAGTCCACTCTTTTATTATTTAGTGAATAGAATTGCTTTCTTTTACATGGGTAAAATAGTAGTTCCATGTTATAACTTTACAAATGTAGCTGAGGGTTTTTTTCCTCTAAATAGTCATTTTCAAATGATGATCTATAACTTGCCAACCTATGGTACAGCTGATGTAAAAAGTTTGTGATGGCAACCCTAAATGTTTTATCACCTGTCAGAAATTTCAATGATAATAAAAAGTAACATCCTTTAAATTAATTAGACATGATTAGGACTTCAAGCCCAGAGGCCACTTCATTATGCAAAAATTGTAACAGTTAGCTATTTAAATTACCATTAAATTGATTCTTATGTTAATTGATATCTCACTTATAACCCTAGATTTTAATTTATATAAGATCTTTGGAAATAATAATAAGATATAATAAAATGTTATTTTGGAGAAATTATTTTATGAAAAAATACACTGAAAAATTGATTGCTGTATTTGACCCTTGGTAGAATGTCTGAATGATAATGAAGCTAATTTCTCAGGAAATGGCACAGCTTGGATTCATCTCCTGTGTTTGTGCAGCCCCCACAAACACCAATAGAAATTGACGTGTGGTTCAGGAGGGTAGTTTTTCTTTTTCCACCAGTGAGCATTGTCTTATCTTCTCCAGTCTGACACAGGAAACAGAGTTTAATTTAACCATTTGAGATGCAGCATGTGCTGTGACACATTTTGGAAAAGAAGGGTAATGTGACTGTGTGCATAGACAACTTTTGACTTCAGAGAAGAACTGACACCAAGGAGCAGAATAAACCTGAGTATCATCTCACAGCGTTTTATTAAGCAGATGCTGTTGAAGTACATTTTTGAAATTAAAATGCCAGTTGCAAGAAACTTGGAATTAATTGGCCTTTGGGGACCAATTGAGATGAACTGAGGCATTTTTTGGTTCAGGTACATAACCTCCTCATGCTTTTCTTGTTTCAAGTGATTAGTTTTGAATTGGCAAGATGAAAAACAGTTTAAAATATTGTTCTGGCCTCCTTTAGAGGCCTCCTCTCTACTAACTAAAATCCGTTTCTGTTTTTATTTATAAATTTCCTGCTATATTGCAAGTTCCACAAGTGTAGGAAATAGAGTTTATCAATACCATATGGGCCCCGTTTCTCTTCAGTTACTTAAGAATTTTCAATTACTTAAGAAGTTTTCCAAGGAACTTCTTGATTTGCTTTGTGGATTTTAGCAGTGACCATATTCAAGCTGGAAACTGCAATTATAGTATTACAAATTACAACACACTGTATTTATGGGTATGGAATCAAGAGTGGGTTATTCAGGAACAAACACAGAGATGAAAAAATAAGTATAGTAATTATAAGCTAAACTTCTTCATACTATCATTGCTTTCCCCTTTCACATCTAAGATTTTCATTCACGGGTTTTTCTTTTGTTTCTCTTTCATTTGTTTATCACACCTTGTCATCCTGAGGACTGAGGAGAGAGACGTCTTAAAACTGAGGAAGAGCGACTCTCCTGGCATTCAATCAATGGTTGACACTCCACCTTTCTCTTATACACATCTAGATGTGTATAAGAGACAGGTGTTGGGAAGAGAGCAAAGTAAAGATTCAACTAAGTAGGATCTGGAATGCTGGGCAAGGACCATACTATGAAATGCCTATCCACCATTCTATAGGACTTGGTCTTTGTTCTGGAGATCAGTGGTTTTCAAATTCAANATCCCAGGGACAGGGGAGCCTGGTGGGCTGCTGTCTATGGGGTCGCACAGAGTCGGACACGACTGAAGTGGCAGCAGTAGCGGTAGCAGTATTAAATTATTTCCTTTAAATTTTCTTCTGCTTATTTTGTCTCTGAACCCTCCACTTTTCTTTTTCTTTTTTGCTTTATTTGTTTGTTTTTGTCTCTTTCTCAGAAGTCTGGTGATCCATCAATGCCTGCTCATGTCAAAGTATGAAGCACAAAGGCACTAACCCGATACAAGGATGTTAGGCAGTGAGATTATTATAAAGTTATGGAGCAGTTATTATAAGTTGTCGTTGTTTTCATTTTAGGCAGATTCTTTTCCTTAGAAAAGAATCCTTTTATCCCCTGCCTGAGGATTAGAAGTATCTCTCCCTGGACAAAGAAAGAGACTAGTGTTCTTACACATTAGGAGATAAACATTGACTTAGCCTTTGTTTTCCTGATGGCTCCCTTAGTTCTAATATTTGTGCCCACGCTCCCTCTTGTTTAAGAGAGTAAATATTCAGTCAGTTGTCTACAACTAAGTGGACAGCAATGCTGCTCAGTGCAGTGATGAAGGTATCTAGGGCTCTAAATGCTTAAGATGCAAAATTTCAATCAAGCTGCCTATTAGTCCAACAGACATCCTCTTGAAACATAATGTGTCTCTAAGTTCCGTTTTTCAGGGCTCTGAGGAATGAGCTGGCTTATTTTTTGGCTCCATGGTACTCTACCCCTCTGCAAATGCAGACTTAGTTTCTAAGAGAGATTGGGTGTATCTGCCAGTTTCAACATTTTGTCAACCTGTCTCATCATTTCTCATATTCTTTTCTGTTGTGGACTTTTTGCCCTTTTGATTCCTTTATCATCATTTAAGTGGGGTTTCACAAAGGAACTAAGTGGATGAGAGCAAGGATAGTTTTTAAGCATCAGGGCAGTACTGAAAAGACAAAGTTGCTAACTTAAATGGATTCCTACTAGTCAGATTGTGGAAAAATTGAATATAAAAGAGTAAATGTAATAATTAATGTTATTATATGGTTAATTGGAACAAGTTGAATCTGTGAAAGATCATGGATCCTTAATGATTCTCATGTAAAAGAGAATATAGAGTATAAAAAAGTTAGATAATAGTAATGAATAAGTATAATCAGATATGTTTTATTTTTATTGATTTTAACAATTAAAATAGGGTTTATGTGTGGATATGTTGTTTCTAAACTATGAACATTTATAACTGTTCATATTTGAATGATTAAAAAGTTAAAAATATGTGGGACTTTTGAGTACACCAGGAAGTTTTAGAACAAGTGGGGAAAGATGACTAAAAATGATGGCCTACAAATGTGTAATTTAAAAGGGCTTCTACAAAAGTATAGAATTCAGATTATAAATCACGGTGGAAACTATTCACAGAGGTGAATATTCTGACATGGATGGAAGGTGGTGGCATCTAGACTCTGTCCTGTGTGTCCCTCCAACATCATCCTAGGTTAAAAGCTCATTGTCTCAAGGTCCATACTTTTCTAAAATGATATAAACTTTATTATGCTCAGTAATTAATCTCATAATAAGAATATAGCTTCTTTAAGTAATTATAAGCTTCCAAATGATAAAAGAAGTAGACATTTTACAAAGTAGCACAACCAAAAAGAAAGCAAAGGCTTCTCCATGTTTGTGGTGTGTATTGTATGACCACATAAAAAATGCCTAAATTCATATAATATGAACTTTAATCAGGTAAGAAATTAAAATAATCCAATAGGAGGAACTGAGTATGAGATTATATCATTCCTTTTTCTTTTGTGTTTTATTTGTCTTAATGTAAGCTTGTCTTTATTGAGAGCTTCCCTGGTGGCTCAGAGGGTAGAGAATCCACCTGCAATGCAGGAGACTAAAGTTCAATCCCTAGGCTGGGAAGATCCCTTAGAGAAGGAAATGGCAAGCCACTCCAGTATTCTTGCCTGGACAAAATTCCATGGACAGAGGAGCCTGATGGGCTACAGTTCATGATGTTGCAAAGAGTCAAACACAATGGCACGACTAACATTTACACTTTGTCTTAACTGAGGAATTCTTGATTTTTTCTGTTGCTGGTATTTCTGTTCTTTTGTCTAAAGAAATAGATAATAAGGAGACCATGGAAGTCATGTCCTTGAGGGTAAATTATGTGCTAATTTTTAGCATGATAATTTGGGAAATTTGCAAGTTTAATTTGTTGTGTTTCATTTTGAGCCTGTGTGTGTTAGTCGTGTCCGACTCTTTGCAATCTCATGGATACAGACTGCCAGGCTCCTCCGTCCATGGAATTCTCCAGGCAAGAATACTGGAGTCGGTTGCCATTTCCTTCTTCACATTATGAGTCTGCTGCTGCTAAGTCGCTTCAGTCATGTCCGACTCTGTGCGACCCCATAGACGGTAGCCCACCAGGCTCCCCCGACCCTGGGATTCTCCAGGCAAGAATACTGGAGTGGGTTGCCATTTCCTTCTCCAATGTGTGAAAATGAAAAGTCAAAGTGAAGTCGCTCAGTCGTGTCTGACTCTTCGAGACTCCATCGACTGCAGCCTACCAGGCTCCTCTGCCCATGGGATTTTCCAGGCAAGAGTACTGGAGTGGGTTGCCATTGCCTTCTCCGCATTATGAGTCTAAGAGTTAGGAAATTGGGTGTTCCCTTTAAGTTTATGCTTTTGCCTGTTCCTTTATGTAGCATACATGAATAAATGCCTGGTTTGCAAANCCAGGCTCCTCTGCCCATGGGATTTTCCAGGCAAGAGTACTGGAGTGGGTTGCCATTGCCTTCTCCGCATTATGAGTCTAAGAGTTAGGAAATTGGGTGTTCCCTTTAAGTTTATGCTTTTGCCTGTTCCTTTATGTAGCATACATGAATAAATGCCTGGTTTGCAAATATAATGAATTATCTGGTCGAAATACAGATGTAATGGTTGAGTTTTCCCAGCAACATTCCTACCAAGCGGAAGCCATCAACCTTTAAATACAACAGTGTAGTCATTCACTTCCTGTTCCCATATGCCTACCACTGTTTCTAGTTTTATGCCTTGCATCATCAAAACAAGCCTAATATATTCTGTCCTTTATTCCTAGAATCCTTTTTGTGCTTTTCATCACCTTTGCAAGACACAATCATACCAATATTTTAGAAACAGAATCCAATTTTATTTCTTCTGTGTGTGTTCCATAGTTGTTCCTTTGTTATTATATATAGTTTTAGACATTCCTTCTCTGGGAAAAAATAATTGTTTTTTTTTTTGGTAACATGAGAAATTGTCTTAAGCATCAGTATAAAAGTTCTCACATTAGGCATGATTAGTTGCATAAAGATTTATTGATCTGCTACTAATGAAAATTTTAAGCTCCTTAAAATGCCATATCACAGTCACCTTGCACTTCACAGTACAGTATCTTAAACAAAGACAAACAAGACAAGATTCTATATTCTTGTTATAAAAGGGACTGCAGAATTTTTAAATTTTACATATAATTATTAATCAGCTTTTAAGGGGAAAAACTATGTTGCTATCAGTTGCAACAAACTCTTGCTCTTGAGCAGCTCCTAACCAACAACTCAACAAAATATTAGAATACACCCAAAGGAGTAATAGGAACAGAATTTTTTCCAGACTATATGATGAGCTTTTGGAAGACTTTTAGGATTTTTCCAACATTAGAACTGTAGTTACTATATCCAACGAAATTAGTGGGTAGATCTATGTTGGGTCACCGCTTGTTAAGAAAGAAATTTACTCATGTTGGTAAGTGGTTGTCTCTTCTTAAACTTGTTTTGCTGTTAAGGAGATAATTAAAACAATATTGCCAGAGGTGACAGATTTTGTTGTGGTTAAAATCTTGGGACTTATGACTTTAGATCTTTGATCTGCAGGGATAATAGAGGAAACCAGGACAAGTCTGATAGCTTATCTTCATTTCCCTTTTCTCATCTGAAAAAAACGGAGAAATCTATCTCTGACTGATGTTCCATAAATTATATATCATATTTAAAGCATCAGTTAGGGCCCATCATCTAGTCAATGCTCAAAACTGTCAGCCATCACATCAATAGCAGCATTAGTAACATTGTTGGTGGTGAGAAACTTAGTGTTTATTTGGTGCATATAAAACAATAGATATAATTACAAATTAATAAGTGTCAGATGAAAACTAAATAAGTATTTGGCATCAATAGGGACAAGGAGGAATTTTCCCTTTGCCATTTTTTTCCTTCCATTTATCAAGCAAAAAATAGTGGATTGTGTGAGAAAATAGCATTACTTTAAAAATAACTTTATAAATTCCTCCTTGCGCAAGTGTCTGTCTTTGTATGCTGCTTCCTTTAGATTGCAAGGACCTTTAGGCCAGGGACTGAATTTAACCTAGTGTTTAATATGGGCAGTTATTTATTCAGTTCTTAAAACTTCACTCTTGAATAAGCTGCCTTGGAGCTAAGGAGATCAGGCATCCCATTTTTTTTGAGGGATTATTTTATTTTTTAGTACATTTGATGGGTGGCCTGTGAAATCCTAAGAGTATGGCAGTTTCTCTCCCCCATTTTTTCGTATTATAAATATGCTTACTCTAGTGTAGTAGGATTGTCATTTCTGAGTTCAGGCGGTAGCTCCGTTGTCAATACTTCTTCAGTGTTATTTAGGCACAGCTTTGCCCAGACACTCTGAATTTATAGGTCCTGGAATTAGTGAATGAATGAGTATTGAGCATTAACTTTGGACCAGGCCCAGAGCTAGACATTTTCAAATATATTATTTTAGTTAATATTCAAACAGACCCAAAGATACATAGTATAATCCCCATTTTACAGATGAGGAAACAGGCTCAGAGTGGTTAAACGATTTACCTAATGCTATTCTTGGTAGAGGGGACAACATATAGAGAGGCAAATTTGGAATTTCGTTGGAGCGTAGGGTGTTGGGAAGAGAGCAAAGTAAAGATTCAACTAAGTAGGATCTGGAATGCTGGGCAAGGACCATACTATGAAATGCCTATCCACCATTCTATAGGACTTGGTCTTTGTTCTGGAGATCAGTGGTTTTCAAATTCAAGATTCATGAACATCATTTGTTATGACTATTGAAAATGTATATTCCCTCATCCTCTACTCTGCAGTAAGGAGAGGGACTACAGTCTGGATTTTAACAAGCAACCTAAGTCATTCTTTTGTTCTGCAGTCTACACTTTGAGAATGCTGCAGTAGGCAATGGAAAGATTTTGAAAGAGTATTTTGCAGGTGAGTTTCATTATTCTGGGATAATTATAAGAATGGGCCACAGGGATACTAAATTAGAGTCAAAGAAATATTTAGAACAGTGGTTTTCAGTCTTGTCTGTACACAACAATCATCTGGAAAGCTTTAAAGAAAAATATTCATGCTTGGTTTCCATCCCAAGATTTAGGTTGAGGATATTTTTGCCATAGTCTACATGGGAAACATTGACTTCCTGAACTAATGCAGGGTTGGCACCACCACTGAGCGTCAGCATTTCTGGATGGGTTCGAAAGAAGGAGTACTTGCTTCTCTGGAGCCTTGGTCAGCCTGTATCATGAGCCTGGGCCTGATTCTTGCACCCACTTGCACCTTTGCTGAGCAGTCACATGGTCCACTGACCAATCCCATAACCCTGTAAGTGTTCTGGAGGTCACAGGAATGCAGATCAAACCAGAGAGAAGAAGCAACAGAGTGGTTCACAGCCATGTGGGTTTGGTCTTACCCCCACTGACGACTTCGAGTCCTTCACTTCAGTCTCCTCTGCTCTGGTCATGGGCTGGTAAGGAAGTTGCTTAGCTTGACAAACACAGCTGAATTGTCATGGCCGCCTGGGATGTTGTGTCGAGAATTACTCACAAGAGCTATATAAATTAGGAATTGTTGTCCCTGTTTTATGGATGATGAAACCGAACATCAGAAAGGTAGCAGCCTTATCTAGGGTCAAACAACCAGAAGTGGTGGACATAGAATTCAAACTACTTTGACTCCAAAGACCTGTGTGTTTTTAGTATCTATTAAAGTTTAACATAATAATAAGTGAGGCATCAGCAGCCTCGTCACTTTCAGTGTGGTGTTTTTGCTTTGTGATCATAAGTTTTTATTATCTTTCTTGTATTAAAATAGACTTTGCCTGAACCTAGACAGATCACACTTGACCCCGATGTCAAAAAAATTTTGTCTCTGTTGTTTTAGAGCATATTTTTACTACAGGTTTCAAGTTGAGAGCTCCAGAAGTTCTTGGGCTAGGGTAAAAGGATTAACCTAAGATATACAATTAGAGTAAGTATATATGAAGCATGTACTATGTACCTGACACTCTTCTAAAGTGCTTTAAACATTTAACATATTTAATTCTTCTACCTGAGTAGGTGTGATCATCAGTTATCTCTTCCGAGAGGAAAAATGGGGCACAGAGAGGTAGAATAAGCTGAATAAGTTCGATAGCCAGAGCCCAGGTTCATGTTCGAGTCTCTTTGCCACGGTGCCTCTCTGCATAGCTTTCTTCAGCTCCTTTCCTCCCACCATTATCCTCATCCTGACAAGTCCTGCCTAGCAAACTAGCCTTCAGATTATAGCTACTCACTGTTGACCCTGTTCTGATTGTACTTATCTTACATGAATTTTTTCTTGAGGATTTCTAAAATAATTCTTTTATATCCCCTTAAAAGAACAGCCCAGTAGAACAGATCTTGGGGTTATGCTGGCTGGAGACTTACACTTTCTTTCTTTATTTGAATTATATGTTACCTATGTCTGCTTTCACTTTTTACTTTCATGCATTGGAGAAGGAAATGGTAACCCACTCCAGTGTTCTTGCCTGGAGAAATTTATATCCCCTTAAAAGAACAGCCCAGTAGAACAGATCTTGGGGTTATGCTGGCTGGAGACTTACACTTTCTTTCTTTATTTGAATTATATGTTACCTATGTCTGCTTTCACTTTTTACTTTCATGCATTGGAGAAGGAAATGGTAACCCACTCCAGTGTTCTTGCCTGGAGAATCCCAGGGACGGGGGAGCCTGGTGGGCTGCCGTCTATGGGGTCGCACAGAGTCGGACGCGACTGAAGCGACTTTAGTAGTAGTAGTAGTAGTAGTATGTCTGCTTTAGACTTATCTATCAGCTCTGTGTCTTGGGTTTGGTTTTTCTATGACCACAGAAGCTGTAGTCTCCAAAAAATAATTTCTTCACATTATTTTACCTTACTGAGTATATATATTTTCCTTTCTTTTTCTTTACATTTTTTATTTTATACTAGAGTATAGAAAATTAACAATGTTGTGATAATTTCAACGGACAGCAAAAGGACTCAGCCACACATACACATGTATCCATTCTCCCCACAGTTCCTCTCCCATCTAGGATGCTACACAACACTGAACAGAGTTCCATGTGCTATTCAGTTGGTCCTTGTTGGTTATCCATTTTAAATATAACAGTGTGCACATGGCCATCCCAAACACCCTAACTATTCCTTTCTCCCTTTCTTCCTCCCTGGTAACTGTAAGTTCATTCTCTAAGTCTATGAATCTGTTTCTGTTTTGTAGATAAGTCCATTCAAATCATTTCTTTTTAGATTCCACGTATAAGATATGCCATATGACATTTCTCCTTCTCTGTCTGGCTTACTTCACAGTGAATATATTTTAATGGTAGACAATTTTAACATTCTATTGTAAAGGAATCCTTTAGCTAATCTCCTTGCACTTAGATTTATTTGCTCTCTGAGTGTCAAAAGTTCAAGACTTTTTAAAAATATCAACAATGGAACATATATTAATGTTTTTTTCAATATAGTACTATATAAACTCAAAAGATTCATAAACTCAAAAAGGTTATGAAGATTATTTTCTAAAATTGAAATTGACACTTCCTCATAAAGGCTGATTATAACTATTAAGATTATGAAAATAAAAAGTCCACTCTTTTATTATTTAGTGAATAGAATTGCTTTCTTTTACATGGGTAAAATAGTAGTTCCATGTTATAACTTTACAAATGTAGCTGAGGGTTTTTTTCCTCTAAATAGTCATTTTCAAATGATGATCTATAACTTGCCAACCTATGGTACAGCTGATGTAAAAAGTTTGTGATGGCAACCCTAAATGTTTTATCACCTGTCAGAAATTTCAATGATAATAAAAAGTAACATCCTTTAAATTAATTAGACATGATTAGGACTTCAAGCCCAGAGGCCACTTCATTATGCAAAAATTGTAACAGTTAGCTATTTAAATTACCATTAAATTGATTCTTATGTTAATTGATATCTCACTTATAACCCTAGATTTTAATTTATATAAGATCTTTGGAAATAATAATAAGATATAATAAAATGTTATTTTGGAGAAATTATTTTATGAAAAAATACACTGAAAAATTGATTGCTGTATTTGACCCTTGGTAGAATGTCTGAATGATAATGAAGCTAATTTCTCAGGAAATGGCACAGCTTGGATTCATCTCCTGTGTTTGTGCAGCCCCCACAAACACCAATAGAAATTGACGTGTGGTTCAGGAGGGTAGTTTTTCTTTTTCCACCAGTGAGCATTGTCTTATCTTCTCCAGTCTGACACAGGAAACAGAGTTTAATTTAACCATTTGAGATGCAGCATGTGCTGTGACACATTTTGGAAAAGAAGGGTAATGTGACTGTGTGCATAGACAACTTTTGACTTCAGAGAAGAACTGACACCAAGGAGCAGAATAAACCTGAGTATCATCTCACAGCGTTTTATTAAGCAGATGCTGTTGAAGTACATTTTTGAAATTAAAATGCCAGTTGCAAGAAACTTGGAATTAATTGGCCTTTGGGGACCAATTGAGATGAACTGAGGCATTTTTTGGTTCAGGTACATAACCTCCTCATGCTTTTCTTGTTTCAAGTGATTAGTTTTGAATTGGCAAGATGAAAAACAGTTTAAAATATTGTTCTGGCCTCCTTTAGAGGCCTCCTCTCTACTAACTAAAATCCGTTTCTGTTTTTATTTATAAATTTCCTGCTATATTGCAAGTTCCACAAGTGTAGGAAATAGAGTTTATCAATACCATATGGGCCCCGTTTCTCTTCAGTTACTTAAGAATTTTCAATTACTTAAGAAGTTTTCCAAGGAACTTCTTGATTTGCTTTGTGGATTTTAGCAGTGACCATATTCAAGCTGGAAACTGCAATTATAGTATTACAAATTACAACACACTGTATTTATGGGTATGGAATCAAGAGTGGGTTATTCAGGAACAAACACAGAGATGAAAAAATAAGTATAGTAATTATAAGCTAAACTTCTTCATACTATCATTGCTTTCCCCTTTCACATCTAAGATTTTCATTCACGGGTTTTTCTTTTGTTTCTCTTTCATTTGTTTATCACACCTTGTCATCCTGAGGACTGAGGAGAGAGACGTCTTAAAACTGAGGAAGAGCGACTCTCCTGGCATTCAATCAATGGTTGACACTCCACCTTCCCAGTTCAGACGACATGGATTTGATCCCTGGTTGGAGAAATAATCACACATGGTGTGGCCCCAAACAAAAAAGTTTTTAAAAGAAGAAGAATATTTAAACAACAAAAAAAGTTGAGCAAGGTTGGTGCCCCCTAAGGTACAACTGGAAACAAGGATGGTCTAGGAAGAAGTGCAGACGGGGGGATGTGACGGTACCATGAGACACACTTTATCAAAGAAGCCCCAGAAGTTATCATCTGTGGAAGATGCTGAGCTGGTGTGATAGCATCATCTCATCCTTCCAGTCTCTGCTTTATGATGCTTATCCATACTTCCTTGTTGCAAATTACATTTCCACTTTCCCAGTTCAGTTCAGTTCAGTTCAGTCACTCAGTCGTGTCCAACTCTTTGCGACCCCATGAATCGCAGCACGCCAGGCCTCCCTGTCCATCACCATCTCCCGG
>SJYX01021720.1:391452-401928 GCA_006410675.1 Oreotragus oreotragus
TGTTGCTTCCTGACCTGCATACAGATTTCTCAAGAGGCAGGTCAGGTGGTCTGGTATTCCCATCTCTTTCAGAATTTTCCATAGTTTATTGTGGTTGCCCTTAAACACTTCCCAATAGCGGGCGCTAAACAGAGGCTGGAAAACTCCAGCAAGAAGACTAGACTTGCCCATTTCTGTTTCTCGCTGTTCTGGTCAGCATCACTATAGCAATGCTGCTTCCCTCAGCAGCTGCTGTTCACTCCGCTGCAGCTGTTGATTCCCTATTCAGTTTTCTTAACACTCATGAAACCATGCCCTTAGGGTCACCAGCACTAGTTGGCTATTTACAATAGGCAGGTCATGGAAGCAATCTAAATGTCCATCAACAGAGGAATGGATAAAGAAGATGTGGCACCTATACAAAATGGAATATTACCCAGCCATAAACAGGAACAAAATTGTACCATTTGCAGAGACATGGATAGACCTGGAGACTCAGACAGAGTGAAGTAAGTCAGAGAGAGAGAAATAAATATATAATATCACTTATATGTGGAATCTAGAAAAACGATAAAGATGAACCTCTTTGTAAAGCAGATATAGAGCCATATATGTAGAAAACAAATGTACCAAGGGGGGAAAGGGGTGAAATGTATCGGGGATGGATTTCACATATGTACACTACTATGTAGAAAATAGGTAACTAATGAGAACCTGCTGTATGGCACAGGGAGCTCTCACTACTCAATACTCGGTGGTGCCCTACATGGGAAGGAAATCCAAAAAAGAGGGGATACAGAGCTGGCTCACTTTTCTCTACAGCAGAAACTAACATTGTAAAGTAACTATATTCCAATAAGTATTTTTTTTAAAGGCAGAGGAAAAGTGCCATCACAAGTATATATAAGAATTTTTTTCTTTCTTCTTTGGGCTCTCTCAACTTGTCATGCTGTTTTGTTTCTCCTATTAAGTTTAATTCTAGATAAAAATACAATTCAAATTTTAAAATTTTAATATGAATTTTACCATGTATCTTTATAGTGTAAAATGCCAATTTCAACTATAAATATTAGACCATTTATTAAAACATGGAATCCCCAACATTGTCCAATTTGTGTTATGTGGCTCATTCCTGGAGGGTGCCTTGAGCTGGCCAGAAGGAACCAATGCAAGTAATACTCAGGAAGACTGGCAGAGGACGAGATATTTCCAGGTAGAGAGCCAGCTTAGGGAGAGCTTTCAGACATGGGGATGCTCACAGGGTGAATACAGAAACTCTGGACCTGCCCTGCTACACGGAAGACTGGGCATGACGGCTCCTGGACATCCCTGCTTGCGAGCCCATGAACTGATGTGCCACACCCTGGAAGATGGGCAGCTTCAAGGCATTTTAAACCTCAGTATTGGGGGCACACTCAGTACCCAGATGAGGGTGGGTCAGAGGCTCACTCCATCCAGACAGGGCTGGCCAGCCTAGGGAGGGGATGCCTGCTGCCATGCCTGACTCCCTTAGTTTGTGGGATACTTGTGTCCAACCCTGAAATTTCGGCTCCTATGCCAGACTCGGGCTGGGGGTGAATGGTGGGAGCAGTCACCAGGCAGTGGTAGGGAGAGGAGGGCCAGACATCGTGTGGGGCAGCAGAGTGGGGGAGGGGGAGTCAGGCTGGGGAGGCGGCGTGATGTGGGACCACGTGTGAGCTGATACTCTGAGCCCTTGGAACTTGCTCTGTATCTACTGGATGTCATTTGCAAAACACAAATTCAATTACAAAGTTATTAAGCGCTTCAGTATAGTGACAACAGAGCACTGAGCTTCCATGTGTGTGAACCTTTTGAGTCGGGGCTCTGTATGGGTGCGCTGGTTACTTGTCCACGGGGCTGGCCCCGATTAAAATAGCTTGAGTGGTTCCCTCTCTGGATTGGATCCTGACCGACAATGGATGGAAAACTAGACTTGAGCTGAACTCGGGGAGATGGAGACAGGGCAACAACTTCTGGCACATCTATGAGAACTTTCTCGGAGCCAGGTTTTACCCCAAACAATTGGAGCTCCCTTTTGCTGCTGACATTTCTCTGTTGACTCCAGCATTCATGGTTCGAATTCTTCATCTTCTACCTTTCCTTTATAAAATATAGAGGGGTAGTAAGTTGCTTTTCTATTGTTTTTTTCCTACTCTTCCTACCACAGCTTCTATCTTCTTCAGATGCCTCTACTTTGCAATATTATTTCAAGAATAGATAGTGCTTTTAAATATTATCCAGGCTTCTATTTATATCTTTGAATTATCTCTATATATAGGTACCTCAGAAGTAAAGTAAATATATATAAATGTAAATGTATATATATACTTGGTTGCTGCTGCTGCTAAGTCGCTTCAGTCGTGTCCGACTCTGTGCGACCCCAGAGACGACAGCCCACCAGGCTCCGCCGTCCCTGGGATTCTCCAGGCAAGAACACTGGGGTGGGCTGCCATTTCCTTCTCCAATATATACTTGACTAGGCCTTCCCTAATGGCTCAGATGGTAAAGAATCTGCCTGCAATGCAGGAGACCCAGGTTCCATCCCTGGTGAAGGAAATGGCACCCACTCCAATATTCTTGCCTGGAGAATCCCATGGACAGAGGAGCCTGGTGGGCTACAGTCCATGGGTTTGCAATGAGTCAGACAAGACTGAATGACTGATGCTACCTTATCTAAGGTCAAACAACCAGAAGTGGTGATCACGAGATTCAGACTACTTTGACTCCAAAGACTTGTTTCCCTTTTTTTTTTTTAGTATTTCTTAAAATTTACCATAACACATGCAAATTTGCCTGTGCCAGATCTTCGTTGCAGCAAGCAGGATTTTAATCTTTTGTTGGGGCTTTTGGGGTCAAGGCTAGGCCCCCTGCATTGAGAGCATGGAGTCTTAACCACTGGACCATCAGGGAAGTCCCGTGTTGAAGTATTTTTTCATTGAGAAGAATCATTTTTAACACTACAGTTTTCTCAATGTAGAGGTTTAACATTCTGAGCTTTTACATAAAAATTCCCAGGAGTCTCAGTCTCCATGAAACTTTCATAGGGTTTACAAATTCCTTGGGTGGTAAGTATGCATACCTGTGGTCTATTTCCTCCGTTATATTAACTTTGGTGTCATCCGGGAGCAATTTTTAACTTAATGCTTCTGTATAGCCTGTGTGTTTGATGTACTCACAATTTGGGGAGGTTAAGAAAAGAATTGGCTGCTTTTCCTCCTGAATACCTAATCTGGAAATGGACTGAAGTTTCTTTCTACTCTTTGCACATAGGACAGGTCTTTGTAGGCCTGCTGGGTAACTCATACTAGTGCTTTCTAGTCTTTACTAGACCTTTCACACTGAGCGCCTTAGGGACTGAACTGTAGGCTCAGTAAAAGTTTTAGTTAGATTTAATTTAATTGATGAGTTTGTTGGTATACAAGAGAAAACAGAGAATGGAAGATTAGGCTTTCTGTTCATTCAAACCCTGGATCACCTCTTTGCTCCCAGACAACATTCAGAGTCAAGCACATGAAAACAGATTTTCACATTTGAGGAAGGAAATCCCTTAGTACAAATGTTTCCTTTCTATTCTGCTTCAGTTAGTAAAATTTCTAAACCAAAAAATACAAAAGAATTTTTGCAAAAGTGTGTGGCTCTCTCATCTGAAGAAGGCTATCCTAGACATGGGGACCTTGTGGTAAGACCAAATAGCCAAGGGGAATGAGGAATCTAGTTCCCAGAAAATCCCCAAAAGGGGTACGACATTTCTGGCAAGCAAAATTGACAGCTTTCATAATTTTGCACTGAGTCATTTTCATAGCCACCAACATGCACACACATGCATAGACACACCAGCCATCTTTCCTCCTCTCTCGTCCATAGATATCTTCCAAGTCCACAATAAAAGCTCAGCTAAAGAAAATGAGAAAATCCATGTCATTTGATCAAATAAATGAAAAATTTTGGATATACCAGCAGGACCCAATTTATAAGTTGGAAAGAAGTGAATAGTAGGTATGGATGGCTGGGAAAATGACAGGAGAGTTTTGCATTTGAAGAGTTGAATAACTACAGGAGACTAAAAGAAACTAACCAATTTTCACCTGAACATATGCCCAGACCAGGAAGGGACTCTGGGAAAAGGCAGACGTTCCTACCTGAGAAACGTTTCTTCCCAGAACAGAGCCAAGAAGAACCAACCGTAATGGACAGGGCACTTCTGATTAAGATAAGTCTAGTAGATACTACGCAGGTATCTGTTGTAAATGTTTCTTCTCAGTAGGGAAACAATCTGCTTTACCAAGACAAAATTGATCAAATGCATATTCCCAGAGAGAAGCAGGCTCTCAAACTTCACCACAGGCTGTTGAGGTGTGAATGTAGAGAAATGGTGTCTCTAATTGTTTTGCTTCTATGATGATCATAAGTAAATGCCAAGTTGTATTAAGCAGTTTTTTCATGCCTGAATCTTACTTCCTACATTCACTGAAAATGAATTATGATGAGTGACTTCTGAAATATAAAATTGCAGATTCAGTTCCATGTGTTTTTAGGTATGTATGCATTTACAATAATTATACAGGCAAGTCTCCTACATGTGAATGAGTTCTGTTCCAAGAACATGTTTGTAAGTCCACTTTGTTTGTAAGTCCAACAAAATTAGCCTACATACACAACTAACACAATCAGCTGTATAGTACTGTACTATAAAAAGGTTTATACTACTTTTCACACAAATAATATATAGAAAACAAAAACCAAACATTTTAAATCTTATAGTACAGAACCATGAAAAGTGCAGTACTGCTGTACAACAGCTGACACAGAGGGGCTGGCACTGAGTAAATAGGTGAGAAGAACTACTGACTGGAGGAGAAAGAGGAGGTGAGAGATGGTAGAGTGGAAGGATTGTCAGCAATAGAAAGTGGCAGACAAGCTGCCATTTCAGCCATGACTGATGTGATGGCATATTTTCTGGTTCCTTGCTAAAGTCTATTCTATCTACCCTCTTGAAAACAATGATCCAGTGATGTCTGGATAGACTTTTTTTTTTTTCTCATCAGAGATTACACAGTAGCACTAGATTGCATTCTGAAATGCTGCTGCAAGTTTCGTGTACCATTCTATGTTTCGGTCCCATGCCTCAAAATCTAACAGTGCCTCCTCAAATAAAGAAAATCCACTTGCCATGACCTGCATCAAGAAATCTCTTGGGTTCTTCAGTTCTTCTTCCTCTTGTCTTTTTTCCTCCTTTTTCTGGGCCTCTGATTCCATCAGGTCTTCATTAGTAAGCTCCTCACGTGCTCATCAAGGAGTTCAGTGAAGTTGTCCTCTTGTAGATTTAGCTCCAGCTTCTAGCTGAGAGCCACTAAGTTGCTGAAGACCTATTTGGACTCCTTGTCCATCTTCTCAAATCCATGAAAATTGTGGGCAAACTGTGGTCAAGTTTCTTCCAAACCTCTTTCATGGTGATGACTGTAACTTCATGCCAAGCAAAGCGATGTTTTTAATGTCCTTGTAGATGTTATAGTCCTTCCAAAATTGTCACAAGACTCTTTCTGATTCATCACTCACCTTTACTGTCTAACAAAAAGTGTGATGTAAATAATATTTCTTAAAGATCACTTTAACTCGCTGGCCTGTAGGTTGGAAAGTAGTTTTCAGTGGCAGACACACTACTTTGTCATTGGGATGGAAGTTGTCCACGACTAGGGGCTGCATGCTTGCTAAGTTGTTTGAGTCATGTCTGATTCTTTGTGACCCTAATGGACTGTAGCTGGCCAGGCTCCTCTCTGCATGGGATTCTCCAGGCAAGAATACTGGAGTAGGTTGCCATGCCCTCCTCCAGGGGATTTTCCCAACCCAGGGATTGAACCCAGGTCTCCCACATTGCAGGCAAATTATTTATCAACTGAGCCACCAGGGAAGCCCAAGATTACTGGAGTGGGTAGCCCATCCCTTCTNATTCTCCAGGCAAGAATACTGGAGTAGGTTGCCATGCCCTCCTCCAGGGGATTTTCCCAACCCAGGGATTGAACCCAGGTCTCCCACATTGCAGGCAAATTATTTATCAACTGAGCCACCAGGGAAGCCCAAGATTACTGGAGTGGGTAGCCCATCCCTTCTCCAGTGGATCCTTCTGACCCAGGAATCAAACCAGGGTCTCCTGCATTGCAGGAGAATTCTTTACCAGCTGAGCTCCCAAGGAAGCCCTGAAATACAGATACTGTACTACTATATCCTGTATAGGACTATACAGTAAAGTGCAGAAAAACACAACCACTTTTGGAGAATGCGTGCATACGCCAATGTACCTCAGACATGTGAACTAACATGTGACTGGATTGTAAATGCATATTTGCATCATCTTCAGGCTCATCACTTGAAGGTTCATACGTAGGGGACTTACTGTAGGTGTATTATGACAATTTGCGTAACTCAAAGCTTTAATGGGGAGTATTTTGTTTCTGTAACTATTACTTCATATTGTATTGTTTCTTATTTGAGTTAGGCACATTTTCTAATTATAATATCTCAAAGATATTCAATGTAAAGTCTAGACAGATGGACTTAATGGTCTTTTTTTTTTAAAACTTAACAATCTTTTGATATGCTTTTCATTCCCATAAATGTGACTATTTCATATTATGGTTTAATTAGTTTTGGTAGAATATGCATTTTGTGAATGTAATACAGATACATAATATGCATGTAAAATACACATAAAAATTCATGCATAAACTGCTTCTTATTCTAAAAGTAAAACATTTCAACACTCTTACATCTTCCAGTCAGTAGATATCATAAATAAGCTGTATCATATGAAACATTTATTAGAACTGGATTATTCTTTTAAATGTGTGTTTCTTTATCATGCTTAAATATCATCCACCTTTGTACTTACTTTTCAGTTTTGGGTGGCAAGAGGTTAAACAATAGAGTGGATGGATTAGGACTCACCTTTAGATGCTATTTTAAATCAGTGCCTGTGTCTATGATATTGCCCATGCAAAACGCTTTTTGAAGAGTTGATGTTCAATTATATCATTAGAGAGAAAAGCTAAAAATATTTTCACTTGATTTTCTTGTTTGTATTTTTTCAGCTTGTTAAACTAGGGTCTGTTTTGTCTAGGTTATTTGCAATCTCATCATCATCCAGAGAAATGTGGTTTGCAAATTAAAATAGTAACATCAGCAATTTCCCCTGAGAAGACTTGCTTCTACCCTGCCAGAGGCAGTATCACTAAGTAACAAATATTGAGAAGATTTCTCTCAGCTGCTGCTGTGCTTATGAGTGTATGAGCACTGGCAGGCAGGGACCTGTCATCTACAGATGCTAATACAAACTAATGTGAACCATAATCATGAATTTCTTTTGGAGACATGGCGTTACTATTATTACTACAAGAATGTTTGCCAAAGGCAAAAAAAAGCCAACCAAATAACAACACAAAATCTTCCTGATTCCTCCACTGTCTGCTTCATTAAGTGATTCTCCAGACCCCAGCTAAATATATTCTCTCTCTGGACCTAATCTTGCAATTCTCACTCCTATCAAAGTAGAAATATTGGCCAAATAATAATTGTAAAACCACAGCCTAAGACTAGAAGCCAACTGTGTTTTTGTTTTGTTTTATATTTTTTATTATGTCCCTTAGCTTAAGTGAAGCTGAAAACCTAAGTGTGTCTTTCACAGTTACCGCATTTTTTTTTTTGAAAACTCATAATTAAGACAGAGGGAAGAGGAGTGTAAGAACACTTATGTATGTGTATGTTCATGAAATGACATAAAAAAACCTTCAACATCCTTGTGAAATCACTATTTATTGTGATTATTTCTTGTATTTATGGAATTATTTTTGCTACTGTCTTTCCTTATTTAAAAAATAAACATTGGTAGAGCTGTTTGCCAGACTGTGTGATGATGCTGGCAAGGAAATATGAGTTAACCTCTAACATAAAGTGTAAATAAAGAAGGATGGGGACATGGAATAAGAAGTGATCTTTTTGGTGAGGTGGGTTTAGAGGAGGTCAGATTTAAGACAGATGTTCATGCTAAGCATAGGATGGAAAAGTCTTCTTGGGAGGGTGAGCAATATGAAAATATTCTGGCCACATGAGGCTAGCTACAAAATCTAAGCACATGTTGAAATGCATGACATGGGCAGTATGTGGGAAAGAGTGAAATCTGATTTTTCAAACGATTTGATGACATATCAGAAGGGAAGGGCAGGCCACGTACTGTGGGTCTTCGCCTAACTTCAGGGACACAGGAAGGCTTGAACCTCCCTTAAAACGTTAACTCAAGTAACTGTTAGGTGCTTATCTTTGTTGGATCTAAGATGAATGAGCATTTATTTGAGGGTGCGGTATGGGAAGAAATACCTGTACATTTGGTCCAGATGACTATTTAGCACCAGGTACTCGGTATTGAGGGCTTCCCAGGTGGTGCTAATGGGAAAGAACTTGTCAATGTTAGGAGACATAAGAGATGCGGGGTTCAATCCCTGGGTTGGGAAGATCCCTTGGACAAGGGCATGGCAACCCACTCCAATATTATTGCCTGGAGAATCCCGTGGGCAGAGGAGCCTGGTGGGCTACAGTCCGTATGGTCGTGAAGAGTCGGACACGACTGAAGTGACTTTAGCACACATGCATGCCCAGGACAGATAAGCTGGAGCTACACTAGAGAGTGAGTGCTAGTTCTGCACCTCTGAGGGGGCTACATAGCTAAGTAGGTGTAAAATCCAAAGAGACTCTAGAGCCCACATGCTCTCTGACTTCTTATTATCCACATACAATGAACCTCGTCTATTGTGAACACAGCCAACTTGAGTGTTGAATGACCAAGACATAGAAACTCTGCCTGGAAGTCACCAGACCTCTTTGCTTGCTCTGCTTTGCATGCCATGCTCTCTTTCTTTTCTGTTCTCTTTCTTAATACTGACTAAATAGAGTAGGTGAAATAAGTTCTGTCTGGCGAATTGGATGTCATTGTGAACTCAAGACTTCTGCTGTTAGGAGAACAGAGTTGATATTGGAGACAATAAGATCTTCACATGTAGTTAATTTTTTTTATCATATATATTTCATTTTCACAATATGAACATGAAAAATTAAAACTGAAGCCATTGGTATCCACAGCCTAGAGATAATGATTAACATAGTCTTGATGCTGATAGATACTTAATAATAAATTCCGTAATTGTATTCTTTTATGAATGACTTTTCTCACATGTGGGACTTGCCTGGTGGCTCAGACAGTAAAGAATCTGCCTGCGGTGTGGGAGACTCAGGCTCGATCCCTGGGTTGAGACGATCCCCTGGAGAAGAGGATGGCAACCCACTCCAGTATTCTTGCCTGGAAAATTCCATGGACAGAGGATCCTGGTAGACTACAGTCTATGAGGTCTCAAAGAGTCAGACACAACTGAATGGCTAACACTTCACTTTCTCACATGTGCCATGGATATTCTGCCATGTTTCAGGGTAAATATGCAGCATGGTTTTTAACAGCTCCACAGAATTTCACTGTATGACTATTATATTATTTAACCAACCTATCAATACAACTTTTTGCTATAAGTTTCAAAACTGTTTTCAATACATGTGGAAATTGCTTTTCTGAAAATTATCAATTTATAATTCCATGAGTAGCATTTGTGACAGAATATCTATGCATTCTCCCACCAACACTGAATCCATGTTTTAAAACCTTTTGTCAGCATAGTAAGTGAAAAGTATTTTTTTATATTTGTATTTTGTAATAATTTTTATACTAAATGAAAAATTATAAAGAAGAAAATATCACTAAAAATGTTGCCATATAGAGATTACTATGTTAAAATCTTGGTGCTTAGCCTTCTGAAAATTTATAATGCCTATATACATATGATTTTTAAAAATAAATTGGACTATACAGTACATGCTATTTTTCACCAACAGTACATTTCACTAAGAATGTTTAATGAGAAAATGATATTCTATTGTGTGATTTCACAATTTCCCTATTGTTGAATATTTATATTCAATAATTTCCCAAATGTTGAATATTTCTTATCTTCTTGCTATTATACAATGGTGCTGTGATGAGCACCCTTATATAGAGTCTTGGTCACTTGTCAATTATTTCTTTAATATTATTCTCTTAAAATGGAATTATTTGGCCAAAAATTATGCATACAGTTAAATCGTCTCTTATAAATACAAATCCCTGTCTTTGTTAGCAGTATATACAAATATCCATTTCTCTATACTCTAGGCAACACTAGATATAATTGTATTTTAAATCTCTACCAACAAAATAAATGAAAGGTATTATAAATCATGCATCTTAGATTCAGTAAGATTGATTATCCTTTAATATTTATTGACTATTATTTCTTCATTTGTAAGTTGCCCTCTGATGTACTCTGTCAATTTTACAGTAGTCTCATCTTTCCTTTAATGAAGAATTCTTTATATATTAGAGGATATTAACATTACTCTGCTACA
>SJYX01021722.1:9445-120391 GCA_006410675.1 Oreotragus oreotragus
TCTCAGATTTGATGTTAATTGTACATCTGTCCGTGTAGTCAGGCTTCCGAAGTGGCTCAGATGGTAAAAAATTTGCCTGCAATGCAGAAGACATGGATTCGATCCCTAAGTCAGGAAGATTCCCTGGGGAAGGGAACGGCTACCCCCTTTAGTTTTCTTACCTGGACAATCCCATGGACAGAGGAGCTTGGCAGGTTACAGTCCATGGGGTCACAAAGAGTCAGACATGATTGAGCCACTAACATTTTCCCGAAGTGCACAATAAATGTAATGTGCTTGCATCATCCTCAAACCATTCTCTTCAACCCCGGTCTGTGGAAAATTTTTCTTCTGCGTAATTGTTCCCTGGTGCCAAAAAGGTTGAGGACCACTGCTATCGTATAACAGTTTCCCTGGACTAAGTGTGAAAATACAGGGCACCTCTCTTTTCTGAATTAGAAGTCCCATATTGGCAAGGAGATTTTAAAACTGCTAATGGGGATGAAAATCTCACAGGAGAGGAATGACCCAGAGGAAGGCTTCTGCCTTCCTTCTGCCAAAGAGAACTGGTCTGAGAACTGCTCTCAAGCAGTGGTGGGCTTTGCACTGCAAAGCTAGGATCTTGGATGTCCAGATCTGGAGATGGGTGAGATGGCATCAAGGTTTTCCTTTAATAACAAGAGCCCTTCACACCCTGTTGATTCAAATCAAAGGGATCCACATCCGTTTTCACATCTCACTGATTATTTTGCATATGGTGCTGCATGTTCATTTAGGCTCAGAATTGCATCCATATATTTCCAGCTTTCTATGATCTCTTTTGCTTCATTTGCTCTTATGAAATATTTCCAATTATTTGGGTGCCCAATTGTTCGTGAAGTGGTCTCTCAGTTTGTGCCGAGAAGGCATTTTTAGAAAAAAAAAAAAAAAAAGATTTGTCATGATGATGATGTTATATGCTGATTTCAAAAAGACCTGACCCTTTATGCTCATTGAGATATTAAGTGATTTCTCTACTTCCAAACTTTGAAAGAATCTTTCTTTCAAATCTTTTAGTAATTTTTCTTTGNTTCGTGAAGTGGTCTCTCAGTTTGTGCCGAGAAGGCATTTTTAAAAAAAAAAAAAAAAAAAGATTTGTCATGATGATGATGTTATATGCTGATTTCAAAAAGACCTGACCCTTTATGCTCATTGAGATATTAAGTGATTTCTCTACTTCCAAACTTTGAAAGAATCTTTCTTTCAAATCTTTTAGTAATTTTTCTTTTGTGGTTGATGAGGTCTTCTTAGCTGATGAGTTGCAACAGGAGAGTCTTTGTAACCGATCAGCCTGTACTCAGAGAGCTGGAATGAAGCAATTAGGCCCAACTAAACATTTAGTTCACTGAGCAAGGTGTGATAAGTATTTTTTGGAGATAGCAGTGTCAATCAGAAATGAGGATGCCATTCTGGGATGAGGGTCTGAGAGACTGAGAGGTCTTTTTCAGCCTCTACTTACAGTCTTCTGACATAATGCATTTTTTTACATAGTAGACAGGGCTGCCTGAAAATAACTCATACTCTCTCATTGTCTTAGAGGAAACTGTAGTCAGAGTCATCCTAGCTGTTATGTAGGATGTTGATATTTCATTATTTGTCAGGTCAATTGATGCTGGCCATAAGAGGAAGATCCCCATGATAGCACTGACTTAAAGTATCTAGCAAAGCTTAGACTCAGCAGTGGTTAGGGTCATTGCTAGTAAGGAGTGCCTTTGTGCAAAGTGCAGAAAAGCTGCTCCTTTGGGCAAATGAATGACCAAAAAGCACCCCTTCTTTAGGGTGGATGCAGCCCATCCCAGATAGTGGTTTAGATTTGAGCCCCTCAGACTCTGTCCCCCAGGTACCTTTGTGCAGTGTTCTAAGGTGCACCCTGGGGGTCCCTGTTGATATTCCTGACAAGAGTGTTATAGGAGTCCCAAGACACCACAAACAGAGCGGATGCCAGCAGTCAGATGGGTGGAAAGGAGTGGAGGAGAGAGAAACAAAAGATTCCTCCTGGTAATAGTATTAGAGGATGAGACAGTGGGAGGAGGTTGAAATTGGGAGGGTATTGTCAACCATGGGAATAGCAAAGGGTTCTTTCCCCTTCTTTTATAAACTTGCTTGGAATATCAGTTTTGGAACCTGATAGGAGACATCCCTTCCTTGGTACCTATGTTGCTGGGGCCTATCTTCTCCATCTTTGTCTTCTTAACATCCCTCACCAGGCCTAAAGGNAGGCCAACTTTTTCACTCTCCACTTTCACTTTCATCAAGAGGCTTTTTAGTTCCTCTTCGCTTTCTGCCGTAAGGGTGATGTCATCTGCATATCTGAGATTATTGAATCAAATTAATACAGAGACTTTTAAGTTGAGAACAGGCATTAATAAAGGTAGAATATGTTAACTTGCTGAGAGTGGGACAGTTTAGAAAAGTCATTGAATTTTTTCATTTTTTAACGAAAGAAAACATGTACTTTCTATTCTGCCATTTCTTTTGTTTAGGATTGAAGGTTTTCTTTTTTTTTCCTTTTTAGTGCTCCTTAAACCACAAGCAGGGATCCTGGGAAGAGAGAAAATTGTGAGCATAGCCTGCTTGAGGAGAGTGAAAGGGGACTGTGGTTTAAGAGCCCAGGACCCGTTTTCTCTGTGTAGTTTCCTTTTCAGTTACATGAATGGCACACACTATTTTTGAAAGTTTATGTGCCTGTATAAGACCAAGAATACACTCTTACATTACTGGAAAGTCTGGAGGTCAGCGCTGACTTTTTAACTGCTGGAGCTAAAGCAGGCAGCTTCCGCTGAAGTAATTGCTTCTCCCCACCCCCCATGCCCCATTCAACTGCCCTTTGTGAACATTTGTACTCTGACATTTGAAGTATTTTTAAAGTATATAGTAATATAAAGTAGCATATAAGTGAAAGGTAAGATTCAAAAGGAAATTGTGTGCTGAAGTGCAAGGGTCACGTCCTGAATGCTGGTCAGGCCCTCCTGCTGTTCACTGTGTGACTGCGTGCCCTGGAGCAAGGGGGCAGCGTCCTAAGACTCCGGCAGTGTGGACTGGCCCTCTGAGAGCAGGGGTCTGGCTTGCTCCTTCCTGCAGGCAGAAAGGAGAGGACATGATTCTGAGAGACTGGCGCACTGGGGCAGAAAGAGCAGTCAGTTTACTGCAGCCCACCAGGCTACTCCGTCCATTGGATTTTCCAGGCAAGAATACTGGGGTGGGGTGCCATTGACTTCCCCGTATTGTATTCTAACACATATAAATGGAATCTAGACAAATGGTACTGAAGAATTTATTTCCAGGGCAGCAGTGGAGAAAAAGACATAGAGAATAGACTGATGGACATGGAGGGAGGGGAGGAGAGGGTGAGATGTATGGAAAGAATAACATGGAAACTTACACTACCATATGTAAAACAGATAGCCAATGGGAATTTGCTGTATGGCTCAGGAAACTCTAACAGGGGCTCTGTATCAACCTGGAGGGGTGAGACGGGGAAGAAGATGGGCGGGAGGTTCAAAAGTAAGCCTATAGTGATGAGGGGATATATGTATACCTATGAGTGATTCATGTTGAGGTTTTCCAGAAAACAACAAAAGTCTGTAAACCAATTATCCTTCAGTGAAAAAATGGTGGTGGTGTTTTAGTCGCTAAGCCATGTCTGACTCTTGAGACCCCATGGACTGGAGCCCACCAGGCTCCTCTGTCAATTGGATTCTCCAGGCAAGAATACTGGAGTGGGTTGCCATTTCCTTCTCCAGGGGATCTTCCCAACCCAGGAATCAAACCCAGGACCCCTGCATTGCAGGCAGATTCTTTACCATAAAATGATAATTATAATTTTTTTTTTTTAAAAAAGGATATTTGGACCTTTGACCAAAATTCCTCCAATTTCTCCTCCCCCTCTCCAGCTCTGGTAATCTTAAGTCTGTTCTCTTTTTCTATGAGTTTCTTTTGTTTCCATGTCATGCAGTTAGTCCTCAACAGAAACATGATTTGAATCCAGGTTTGTCTGGGCCAAAGCCTAGATTATTAGACACCACAAAAACTGTCCTTAAGATTTAGAAGCACTATTGAGCAAAAAGCCATGTCTGTTTATACTTCCAAGGCATGCTAACTCAATTTTTGTTTACTCAAATATTTGGCATATAAATCTAACTTGTGAAGGTTGCCTGTCTGCTCCATGGCCTCCCTGACTGACCCATGACAGCCCAGGGCAGTAAAGGAGGGTATTCTGCCTGGGTTCCTGGCCTAGGCTTTGTTACCACCTTTCCAAATCAGACCACATCCCTCCTCAGGCAAGGTTCACCTCACCGATGGCAGAACTCCAGGGGTCTTTGCAGGAGGACTGTGTGGCAGTGATTTGGACCAGAAAACACTCATAAGTACTCTCATTCAGTTCAAGGCTTAAATTTTTACTGCATAAAAAAAAACAAAACAAAAAACCTCTAAATAAAATATTTCAAACCATCTGTTAATAAAAGTTTAATTGCACACATGTAACTAAAACCTTATTGCATACAAAATTATCTATTCATTTAGGAATCTAATTCTTCCACCCTATCAACTCTGGATTCTTTGACTCACTCATTCATGTAAGGAAAGGTGCTTTCAAAGCTGGGGCTTACAAAATTAATGAAATATTTTCTCTACTGTTTCTGAGCTGAAGGGTCTTATTATTCTTCCTATGGTATAATTTTGTCATTTGAAAATAATGATGCTATTTATTGACCAAAAGATAGATTTTTTTTTTCCTATTACGGGTATTCCTTCCTTAAAATTCTGAAAATAAGTAATTTAAGACCAAATTACATGTGATTTCTCAGGTAGTTATAGGAGAGAAGAGGCTGACTTTAAGCTGCTTGAAGAAAAGTTTTTATAAACATTGGCTCATCAGTCTCATAAAGGAATTCTATTTCCTTCTATTTCCTACACTAGAGCTGGCAACGATTCTGTGAGAGTGAAGTGTTCCTGTACATACCGTATCATGCCTTCTAGAATCATAATATTTGGAACATCTGTGGCACTCTCCCCCTTAAAGGTACTTTAACAAACATTAGCTATAATTGTAAAGAGCTTTAGGATCCTTAGGGATGAAACATATTGTATAAATGTGCCATGTAACCACGTCTATTACTTCTGTACATTGCTGCATAAATTTTCAGAAAATGAGTAAATGGATTTCATTCTCATGCACTTGAATGTTAATTGGGAAGAAAAATCTTCTTTCACTGATTTGGAGATGACATTTATATCACAGCCTATTTGCTTTAGCAGGTATTCACTCTTTGTTAATCTTGACAGATTATAACCTTAGGTGTGCTCTGTGTCTGAAAGTCTTTGTGTGTATCTTGACACAAGGTTTAGTGTCAATTCCAATGTTCAGTCTGCTGTGAAGACATTCTACAGTATCTCTGGCCCGGCTGTATATCACTCTTGTACATGTACCTAGATTCTGCTGAAGCAGAGAATCCAATCCAAGTGGTTATTACTTCACTGAGCAGTCATAATGCTCCACGAGTTTTGTTATTGTTTGGTGAGATATTTCAATAAAGAAATTTAAAATAGTACAGTCCAATTAAAAAAAAGAAAACATGCCAAATTCTAACGTTTTTATTGAGGGAGGAGTTTATTAACAGTTCTTTCTTGGCAATGTACCAAGTACACACTGTTGATTCCTGATGTTTAATTCTCATTCCAGAAAACTTAATTTTTAAACCACAGTACTTAGCTTCTCTTAGGTTTTCCAGTCAGGGAGATATATCAAATAAAAATGAACTTGCCTATATTAAAGATCTATATAACATATATCTTTTAATTTTCAGAAATCCTGTTAATTTTTTTGCACTTCAGTCCTAACAGCTAGAAAACCATGTATTTAATTCTTTTAAAAAGCTCTCCACTTCATCCTTTATTTTCATATTAATCAATGCTAGGGTTTAAGCCAGTGCAGACTTCGCAATCATCTCATGCTTCCACCGTGGATCAAGAAATTCAGTTCTATTTCATTTAAACAGGCAAGAACCCTGTCACTGAGGAGGGCTCATACCGGAAACATTTCTCTTGAACCCTCAGTGCTGTTGCAACCTGCCCTTCCTGAGACTCACCCTGGCTTTTGGTCCTCTGTAGATAAAGTCAGTCCAGGAATGGGCATAGCCTGTGAATAAATAAAGCAGGCCTGGCATAACATAGCAGGCATCTGTAGAGATTTGGGCTATTTAATGGCAATGGTGTCTAATGGAAATTTTTGTCAACTGTGAATGTAGATTTTGAGCTGCTACCACTTCTAATTGATGAAGAAGGCCAGAACTTTAGAGTCTTGCAAAAATAATACCTAATACATTTAGAAATACTTCTTTGGGTTAGATTTGGTCTAAGATGGAAAATAAGCAAAGTTGTCCTGTTCCTGACCTTTTGGTTTGACAAACAGCACCTCCAGCTCCATTATAGTTGTGACACCCATCTTTCTCTTTGTCTTAAGACTTCTTTTGGCTCCTCTTGCTGGCTCTGCTGAACGCAGAGATCTCCCACCTTGACACTTCATCTCTTGGGCTGCACTCCTGCAGGTTCACCCCAGCTTGGTGATAGACAGGAACCCCCCATGACTCCCACTTTAGTTAGGTAGTCAGTGCTTTGTGTTTGAGCTATTCTGCTAGAACTTAAACCATTCACTTTGTTTCAGTTTCTCTCTACTTTAATATAACCTTCCCCCAAGTGATAGGTTAATCTTCCCCTATAGTAGCTTTCATTGTATCACTATCTTGCTCAAAAGCCTTTAATTGCTTTGCATTTCATAGAGGAAGAGATTTAAAATCTCATATTAATAAATTCTAGTCCATCACAAGGGCTTACCATGGCCCAATCACTCTAACTAAGTACTTTATGTGCATTATCTCATTTAATTATCACATTGAGGTAGATATTATTTCCCTTATTCTATGGATGAAGAAACATGGATGAAGAAACTGAGGCTAATCTCCCATTGACCTCATTTTACATAATGAAAAAAAATACATAATCCTACAATGTCCTGGAATCATATGTTTAAAAAGAAGAAAAAAAAAATCTCAATTTCTATCACAGCTCTGTCAATTACTAGCTGGGTACCTTTTTAGAGATTTACATAAACTCTCTAAGCCTCATCTTCATCATCTAGAAATCAGAAAAACAATACTTATCTCTCCTATATCTCAAGGTTATTTAGGATAAAATGAAATGATTTAAGTATAGAATTCTATTAGTGCAGGTAAAATTATTAGCTTAAAACAAACTAGCACTTTGCATCTCCTACTAAATTAGATGTCTGCAAAGAAAGTGTATTAAACATCTGCTGTTGAAACCAGAAACTACCTGTGGATTATGACTCCAGAGATGCTCAAATGACCACTTTAGCTCCTTCTTCATTTATTCATTCAACATATACACTTATGGAGTGCTCTCTATGTTCCAGATACTACATTTATGGGAGATGGGAACATGAAGGCTGACTTCCAGGTTTATGTCATAAAATCACAGGAGGAGGAGGAGTATGTTCATGGGGGAGGTAAGAGTGAAGGCAGTTTTGGACTTGTTAACATGTGCAATGCATCAGCTGGTAAAATTCCATGGTTCAGAAGAGAAGCAGGGCTAGAGAGAAAGGGAAATATGGGAAATATATGCCTTTATATTTTATTTACAGGATGACAAGTTCTGGGGAGGGAGTTAAAGAAATAGAAGAATCTGTAGACCAGAACTCTGAGGGATTCCAACATTTTCAGGTGAGGGAGAGAGAGGAGCCAGAAAGAAAAGGTGAAAGAAAAAAAAGGCAGACAGTGAGGAGAAAAATCAGGGGAGTTCAGTTCCACTGAGGTTATTTCTACTGAAAAGAAAGTTGCAAAAGTGTCAGGGAAACAGTGGACTGCAAACGGGCCTTTGGAAAAAGTGGTGGAAGCTTTTGGTAACTTTAGAGAGAAATGTATTGATGACTTCGGGAAGCGGAGTATAAAAACCATTGTTCATCCACCTTGTTATTGATATGCAAAACTCCATCTTCCTGACACTGTACAATTTCAACTCCTTTATGGTACCTATGTTTACTTTTGATTAAAAATTTCATAGAAAACTATGATAATCTAAAGGACCATGAGACCTCTAAGAACTCAAAAGAGAGTTTTTAGATGCATAGCTGGAATTATTTTGCCAACTAAGGTCCGTCTAGTCAAGGCTATGGTTTTTCCAGTAGTCATGTATGGATGTGAGAGTTGGACTGTGAAGAAGGCTGAGTGCCGAAGACTTGATGCTTTTGAACTTTGGTGTTGGAGAAGACTCTTGAGAGTCCTTTGGACTGCAAGGAGATCCAACCAGTCCATTCTGAAGGAGATCAACCCTGGGTGTTCTTTGGAAGGAATGATGCTAAAGCTGAAACTCCAGTACTTTGGCCACCTCATGAGAAGAGTTGACTCATTGGAAAAGACTTTGATGCTGGGAGGGATTGGGGGCAGGAGGAGAAGGGGATGACTGAGGATGAGATGGCTGGATGGCATCACTGACTTGATGGACGTGAATCTGAGTGAACTCCGGGAGTTGGTGATGGACAGGGAGGCCTGGAGTGCTGCAATTCATGGGGTTGCAAAGAGTCGGACATGACTGAGCGACTGAAATGAACTGAACTGAACTCAAGGTGAAGTTGGGGTCAGAGGTAGAAGGAAGAGACTGGTGAGGCTAACAACAAAATCTTGCTATATTTTTGCCAAGGGACTGTCCTGGTTTTAGTTTCTTGAAGTTATCATAATAACTAAAATATGTGTCATTTCATGCTAGTGTTTAAACAGGCTTTCTTGTAGGAATCAAACAAGAGAGACAAACCTTCCTTAAAAGTTTGATTCCTCAGGGAAAATTGCTAATCAGCAAAACAGCATTCCCTTTTTTTGTAGAGTGCAAAGTAGGCTGATTTGATTTCCAAATCCTAGGGTGCTATCAAAATGCTGATGAAATCAACTCCACAGGCTCTGCCTTAGGGGCAGTCCTTATGCTGAAAAGTGAAAAGCAGGGAAAAAACAGGCATATTCAAATATCTCTCCTGCCCTTTTCTTTCCTTATGAAATATTTCTCTGTTATTGTTCTCTATTTCTGAAGAACATCTGTTATCTGTCATGCACTGATGAAGTGTGAGGGACATCAACCAAAGAGACAAAATAGCCTACTCTCAAGTGGCTTATATTCTAGTGGGAAGAAGCTTAAAACATATCAGCAAGAAAGAAAAAAAGGGGGAATCATGCATATCCCAAATATGTTACTTTGTGAGTGTAAATGAGTAAATGCACTGGCCTATAATTTCTTTTTGTTATTTAGTTGCTAAATCATTTGCTATACTTCAGTAACTCCCTAGATTATAGCCTGCCAGGCTCCTCTCTCCATGGGAAGAATACTGGAGTGGGTTGCCATTTCCTCCTCCAGGGGATCTTCCCTATTGAGGGATCAAACCTGTGTCTCCTGCACTGATAGGTGGATACTTTACCACTGAGCCACCAGGGAAGCCCACCCATAATTTTTTATGCTTATTAACTCATTAGTACTGCCTCCTGAGAAACTTGTATGCAGGTCAAGAAGCAACAGTTAGAAGTTCCTGGTTCCAAATTGAGAAAGGAGTATGTCAAGGCTATATATTGTCACCCTGCTTATTTAACTTATATGCAGAGTACATCATGAGAAATGCTGAACTGGATGAAGCACAAACTGTAAACAAGATTACTGGGAGAAATATCAATAACCTCAGATAATGTAGATGACACCACTACTACGGCAGAAAGCTAAGAGGAATTAAAGAGCCTCTTGATGAAAGTGACAGACAAGAGTGAAAACACTGGTTTAAAATTCGGCATTCAGAAAATGAAGATCATGGCAAACAGATGGGGAAACAATGGAAACAGGGACTGACTTTATTTTCTTGGGCTCCAAAATCACTGCAGACGGTGACTGCAGGCCTTGAAATTAAAAGATGCATGCTTCTTGGAAGAAAAGCTATGACCAACCTAGACGGCGTTTTAAAAAGCAGAGACATTACTTTAACAACAAAGGTCTGTATAGTCAAAGCTATGGTTTTTCCAGGAGTCATATTATGGATGTGAGAGCTGGACTCTAAAGAAAGCTGAGCACCAAAGAATTGATGCTTTTGAACTGTAGTGTTGGAGAAGACTCTTGTGTGAAACTATGAGCCATGCCGTGTAGGGCCACCCAAGACGGATGGGTCATGGTGGAGAGTTCTGACAAAGTGTGGTCCACTGGAGATGGAAATGGCACACCACTTCAGTGTTGTCTTGAGAACCCCATGAACAGTATGAAAAAGCGTAAAGATAGGACACTGAAAGATGAACTCCCCGGGTCGATAGGTGCCCAGTATGCTACTGGAGACCAGTGGAGAAATAACTCCAGAAAGAATGAAGGGACGGAGCCAAAGCCAAAACAACAATCCCATGGACAGGAGCCTGGTGGGCTGTAGTCCATGGGGTCTCAAAGAGGCAGGCACAACTGAAGCAACCTAGCACATAGGCATAGTGAATAATTTTTGAATCAAAATGCATTTCAATTTGTTCCATGTACAGAGGTTTTGTTTCCATTATTAATCTATAGTGGGCTAATTCAATTAGTGAATTATCTCTACATTGTTGATAATCATGGTTAAAAATATTGTCCCGAGGTATGTGTTTTTATTTTTGTAGTTCCATATCATAGTTTGACATTTAAAGTATAATAGAATATACTACTTTATTTTATGTTAAAGTAATAACACTGTTTACATAAATGTATCCTACCATATTGAGTGGTCTGTTAAATACAGTATTTTAAGCGGTGTGGTAGAAACAATGCTAAATCATCAGATATTTCAGTGACATATCTTCATGTGTATATTAGAGTAAGGACTTTGGAAACAAGTGCTCCTTTTAACATCTCATGACGAGCATTCAAATGTGACAGAAACGTTGGACCTCAGCGCTCTGAATCAGTTTCCTGTGGCTTACTGAAGATGATTTAGGCTGTTTAAACTTTGTTTAGGGATAATATATAGAGGATGCTCAGTCTCTATAGTTAAATCATTAGTGAAGATGTTCTACGCTTTTTACATTTTGGAGTATCTCTCAGATTCTTATAAACTTTGAATTCTTTCAAAATTTTTATAGCTCATTTGATGAATACAGTTCAGAACTTAAGTCTGGAAGGTTGGAGTGGAGTCCTGTGCACAAATCTGAGAAATTTTGGAGAGAGAATGCTGCGAGGTTAAATGAAAAGAATTATGAGCTCTTGAAGTAAGTTTCACATTCAGTTAATTCCAGTTTACATGCTAAATAAACTCCGTCATTCCACATACTCATGGATGTATTTTTGTCTTTCTTTAAGTTTTTAGATAGTCTGTGGTTTTAACATGTATTTGCTTGCTTGCTAATGTGGTTGAATACCTTTCCATACGCTTACTGGCCATTTGGGTTATCTTTTTTCCCAGGAGAAATGCCTGTTCAGGTTTTGTTGTTGTTGTTCGTTTGTTTCCCCATTTTGTAGGAATTCTGTAAGTATTCTAAACATGTTCTGTGTCACCCGGAAGTGTTTCACTGCCCTGAAATCTCCCCGTGTGCCACCTGCAGCTTTCCCTCCCACTCTCCCCCTGATATTGTGGGACTCGTGGGCAGTGGATACGATGAATCTGAAAGTGACCTGTTATGTGTGTTTAAAAGGTCTGGAGGCTGCTGACTTATGTACAATAAATGATGTGCAGTGTACTGTGTGTAGCAGTGAAACTTGTAGAAAATACGGTTATATATGTAAATGTACATATTTGAGAAAGTATCAACATTATACCTGTGTTCTCTTGTGCTCTAGAAAATAATTAGAAATCAGTCTCTCTTTGAATTAAATTTATTTCAGAATTTTGACCAAACTTCTGGAGGTGTCCGATGATCCACAAGTCTTAGCTGTTGCCGCCCATGACGTTGGGGAGTATGTGCGCCATTACCCACGAGGCAAGCGGTAAGGGAGGAACCTGGTTACCTCAGGGATGGTCAGCAAGGGTCCTAACTCACACACCTCTGTAAAGTATAGTCACTCAGCTGGGAGCTGATGGAGTAAGTGGAATCAAGGTGACCATAATGCTGGGAATCATGGTAAATGATAAGCCTAATTAAAAATGGGTGGTATAAGAATAGAACCACATGTGTGGAACACAACTGTGCCTTAGCCAGTAGAGATCTCTCTAGAAAATTCACGTTCAGGATTTTCTTTGGTTTGTATGATGTAATTTAAAAGCCATTTCATGAGTACTGGTGATTTTTTTTATTATTACTGTTATTTGTTATAATATTGAATTGTTATTGAACTGAGTAGGATGAATGAATATGATGGAAGAAGTTCTTTTTTGGGGGAAATAATCACATCAGCTTTCTATCCTTCAGTCCCCACATCAGCACCACAAATGGGGGTTCCTTGTCCTCAGTGGCAGGAAAGAATTTGCTAGATTCAACGACTGAGCTACTATAACGTAGTTGATAAAGGACTGAGCTGATGTGTTAGGTAAGGTGGTGTTCTAATCCATAGTACCTGGCATGGGACAAGCACTCATAAAAGCTGGATATAATTATACTACAAGTTTCTTTTTCCTCAATACAGTACATTAAAAAAAAAGTTCTAAAAATAGCATACAAGAAGGCCTCCAGGTGAAGTCTTCCTGTCATCCCAGCCTGTGTGCTCCCCTCTAGGCTGTCTTGCACCACTGGCAGCCCCGCTGCACTCAGGCATCCCAGCCGCTGACTGTGTGGTGCTGTTGGCCACCAGGCACCCACACTGCTTGCCTGGACTTCAGACACCCCTGTCTCTTTGCAGGGCCCTGCCCTGGCAGACAAACAGGGACCCTTCTTCCATTTGTGATGCAGTAACTGTTTACACTTTGCTTTTGTGTCTGTAGTAACTGGATTTTTCAGGGTGTTGCAGGGGGGCAGCAACAGCAGTGTGATCGTCAGTCCTCTTGGTGCTTTTGTCAAGAGGAATCTCTCATCTCTTTTTCTGCCCAGCAGGTCATAATGGCATACTCCATCATTGCAGGAAAGGGCAGATGTCTTAACAAATCGAGTCTTTCTTAGGAAATTAACATGGCTCCTCTGAGGTGTTTTTGAACCTCATGTTCACTGCCGCCTGCTTCTAAGTCTGTATCTGGCTCCCAGAATGGCAGCCACTGGGCTTATTGTTGATTTGATATTACTTCAGCTGTTAGGTGGTATGCAGTATACTAATTTTTAAGCAAGCCACAAATGCTGGTAATAAAGAACTTAATATTCAACTGCCTGGAACACTATAGTCTATATTACCCTAGCAGTCCAGATTGATCATATTTGTCCAGACTAGGAAATGAGGATAGCAATTGGATTTATCATTAGGAGTTCAAGAGAAAATGTATGAATGCTTCGCATCTGTGATTTGGGAGGTATAATATTTAAAAAAGATGTGTGTTGAACCTCTCTTTATGAAACTCCTGGGCCCCTGGGGCCTGGGGCTCTCTGTGACTAACAGCAGGCATTGGAAAGTCAACTGCCGCGTGTTCACTGTGCGGCTTCTGTCCTGCAGGGTCATTGAACAGCTGGGTGGGAAGCAGCTGGTGATGAACCACATGCACCACGAGGACCAGCAGGTGCGCTACAACGCCCTCCTGGCTGTCCAGAAGCTCATGGTGCACAACTGGTAGGTGTCCCCCGGCCCCCTTGTCCCCATCCACATGTTCTTATGGAAATGCTTTCATGAGTGCTGTTTTTCAGAAGCAGTGATTTAGATCAATACCTAGAAGAAGATTTTAGCCATTCAGAGCAGTGATGTGATAGTTTAGGAAACAACTGCGTTAATGTTCTCAAAAAATGCATCTGCAAAGTACTTTGTTGTTCAATCGATGTCTGTTGACTTGGTGATGCCATCCAGCCGTCCCATCCTCTGTCAGGTTCAGTAGGGTTGCTGAAGTATAATTCTTGTCTTGTTAACAAAAATTTCACTTGAATAGTTATTTCTCTTGAAAAGTTTATTGTTCAGCATTTTCATTTTTCAAATGTGCATTTATGACGTGGAAAAAAAGCTGAGTACGGCATAGGATAACTGGAGTGTTCCCTTTGGCAGTGGAGAAAATTTTTTGGTCAAGAATTTTATTGTTCAAATGATCATGCATTAAAATGAAACATTTTAAAATTTGAAAACTTTGCCTTGAATTTAGGAATTTGATTTAGTTTCACAGTAAATTTTTTGATGTAGGATTACAAAAGGAAAAGTAAATTTTTTTATGGCCAATGACTGGTTTATTTGCTCTTTATTATTGACTAGCCAATTAGAGAATATCCATCCTTTCTCTCCCTTTTCTCTAGTTACGTGCTAAAATATTTTAGCTTTAGTGTTTTAATTATGATAAATCCTCTTTAGTGGAGAAGCTTAGCCTCAACATTTCCTGTACTTTCTTTATTAAAAGGGTTTTCATATGAAGATTAGAATCTAGTTAGAAAGAATTCTGACTGTGGATTAGAATCCACAGTCGATCAGACTGTAGTGTTTGTTGTGACAGACACATTTCTATGGCACTCTGTGCCAGAGGATGTAAACTGCTCCGGTTAAAGCAAGTTATTCAACATCAAATTGGTGTGAGACCAAATAGAATGTCATTTGGAAGGAAAACCTTTGGCAGCATTATTTCCAAATGTAAAAGGATTTTGAATCAGTATCTTTAAGCAGGTAACCAAGCTGGTAAAGCCTACTGCTCTACTTTCCTAAACTAGAGGCTTTTTAACTAAACCATGGTACTGGTGTTTAGAAGATGTTTCACACCAAATAAAACCCGAAAACATAATTGATTTGGTTTCCTCTGAGCATTTAGTTTGTCTTGGTTTAATTAAAACAAATGTTTAGAAATAGTGTATTTTAGTACAACACAGTAACAGAAACATTGAAAATAATTAAAATACAGCTATGGGTAAAATACGAGTCTGTCTGAATGGCGGTAGCAGCAGCGTTTCCTGACAGGCTTGAGCATGTTTTCTCTGTTACTGCTTGCTCTGAGGCCCGGTTTCCAGATTTCCAGCACTCCCCTGGTTTATTGTTTGACTTTTCTACCATAAGTCATTTTTAGGTTTTTGGTGTTTCATTATTCCCAATATTTCTGTTGATTAGACTAAATCATAATTGTGAATTTGGTTTTTTGGTTTTAAGTCTAAAATTACATTTTGAGTATAAATTAGAAACTTAGGAAATCATGGACCTGGATTGTCTCTGGTTCTCAATTCGGATTCTACTCTGAGGGGTCCAGTTCACTTTTCTTATTGATGCAAAGATGGATTTACCCCTGGTTTATGGAACATGGAGTGTAGAGTTTTACAGCATCATGTGAAAATATTGCTCACTTCTTTGTCAGGAGTTTATGACTGATTTCTGGATTATTTCTGTGACTTGCAGGACATAGAGTAGCCAGCATTTCCCCCTCCACTGGATACCTGTGTGTATGGAATAATGGGTTACATGTAGCCCCAACTGATGTGGGTGGGGTGTTTGGGGCAGAATGGAAGGAGGGGGCAGTAGGCACACACCGGGGTCCCTGTAGTTCAGGGAGCCTTGAGTGGGCCAGTCCCAGCCATGGCCCTGCTGAGTGGATGTGCAGGCTCTGGCTTTCCCATCCCCACATGCATTTCCATGCATTCCCTTGTTCTTTTGAACAAGATTGGATTTTTATATTCACGAATTTGGCAAAATAGATATAAACAATGACAGCTTAGTCTAGAGAACTTTTGTATAGACCCTCAGCTTCTGTGTTATAATCTAACATCATACAATGTCATCGTTTCTCTCCTACAGAATGATTTTAAATGTAATCAGCCTCTAATTCAGAAGCAGCCATATGTGCATATGGACAGCTCAGGACTTCAGGAAAGAAACACTGAATTTTGTAGGTAGAGGATCTTGTGTAGAACTTTCTCTTTGTTTCTAGATTCTTTTTCAACCTATTTTCAAGCAGAATAATAAGTTAAGAGTGTTAGACTCTCTAGTTCTTTTATGTGTAGGTAAATAATATAACAGAGAGACCTCCCAAAGCCAAGGGTGTGGGTGATGCTGCTTTTATTCTTCAATCTTTACATCTGACTGGGGTATTTTAGTTATTCTGTAAGTACATAGCTATAAATGCAGTGATTGAAAGAGTTACTTATGAACAGAATTGAAGGGGAAAACCCCTTAGTAAGTTCTAATTTTTTAGCCTTAATAATCATGTTACTATAACATTCCATGTGATTTTATTTTATTTTTTATTTTTATTTTTTAAATTTATTCATTTTAACTGGAGGCTAATTACTTTACAATATTGTAGTGGTTTCACCATACATTGACATGAATCAGCCACAGGTGTACATGTGTTCCCCAGGTGTACATGTGTTCCCCATAACATATGACATTTCCAAATATAACATTTTCTAAAATTAATTTAGAAAACTGTGGTCTGTCTTGGGCTGCCTGGAATTTTCCAAATTATTCTTATGGCATTTTTAGTGGAGGAATTCTCAGGTAAGACTATTTATTACATTCTAAATATAATTCAAATAAAAGGAGTCTACAGTAAGCCCTGAATATGGACTTTGCTCCCATTCTGTCTCCTTAAGAGTGCTTGTAACGGCATATGACATGTTGCATAACTAGATTTGTATGTACTGTGGTCATTTCAGGTGTGTTCTGCATTGTACTGATGGCTTTTGGTTATAACTACTTGATCTGAAACCAGCATTTAAAGTGAAAAGGAGAGACTTCTGGTTCTGATTCTACAGGTATGGAGCTTGAAGTCTCCACTCCCATCTGAACAAGTAAACAGCTGAGCAGACTGAAAAATCAAGCAACCCTTGTTGAACCCACAGGAGAGAACAGGATACACTTTGCAGCCGAGACTGAAGAGGCACATGAATGCAGAGTCGCTGCTCAGAGGAGCAGGACTCAGACCAGGGGACAGTGAGGGACCAGCGCCTGGAGGAGGCTGGACTATGGCTGGTGAATTGCAGGAGGTGCAGTATGCACAAGTCTAGGGGATCTAGACGGGGGGTTGGGGAGTGGGCCAATACAGTGAGAATTCTCTCCAGAAGCCAGACCAGTGTCCCACAGTAAATATTTAAGAACTCCCACGGCCTTTTGTCAGAAAGGGGAGAGGAACCATTTTGAAACAGCCCAGAGGTCTTGTTCTTAACCAGACCTGTACTCAGTGGAGATTCATTAACCCAGCCTGCCGGGGTGTCATCAGAGTCTGATTGACCTGGGGAAGAGAAATGACCAGTTCCAACAGACTCTGACCATCCTTTCCTACCCAGAAGGGTAGAAAAACCCCAAGGGACACTTGTGAAGGTCACAATCTCAGTGTCCAGGTTCCGTGAAGACTGAGACCAGATCATAGGACTCCAGAAAGCTTCCTTTCACCCTGCCTCACCACCATGTTACTTAAGATTTATTTATAACAGTTTCTTTTACCCAGCACACCAAATCCAACTATTAAGAAAATACTGCAAAGCATACCAAAAAAGAAAAAAAAGACAAAGTAAGCATCAGAACAAGCCATGGCGAGAACACTGGGAGAGGAAGGAAAGTTATGACCAACCTGGATAGCATATTCAAAAGCAGAGACATTACTTTGCCAACAAAGGTTCNCATGTTACTTAAGATTTATTTATAACAGTTTCTTTTACCCAGCACACCAAATCCAACTATTAAGAAAATACTGCAAAGCATACCAAAAAAGAAAAAAAAGACAAAGTAAGCATCAGAACAAGCCATGGCGAGAACACTGGGAGAGGAAGGAAAGTTATGACCAACCTGGATAGCATATTCAAAAGCAGAGACATTACTTTGCCAACAAAGGTTCGTCTAGTCTAGGCTATGGTTTTTCCTGTGGTCATGTATGGATGTGAGAGTTGGACTGTGAAGAAAGCTGAGCGCTGAAGAATTGATGGTTTTGAACTGTGGTGTTGGAGAAGACTCTTGAGAGTCCCTTGGACTGCAAGGAGATCCAACCAGTCCTTTCTAAAGGAGATCAGTCCTGGGTATTCTTTGGAAGGACTGATGTTAAAGCTGAAACTCCAGTACTTTGGCCACCTCATGCGAAGAGTTGACTCATAGGAAAAGACTCTAATGCTGGGAGGGATTGGGGTCAGGAGGAGAAGGGGATAACAGAGGATGAGATGGCTGGATGGCATCACTGACTTGATGGACATGAGTTTTGGTAAACTCCAGGAGTTGGTGATGGACAGGGAGGCCTGGCGTGCTGCGATTCATAGGGTCGCAACTGAGCGACTGAACTGAATTGAACCCAAAATGATCTATCTAGATAATTCAGTAACTCAGGCTTCCAGAGTTGTGCTAATTTAAGTTATGGAAATTTGCTGAATAGCTAGATCATTAAAAAAAAAATAAAGATACTGAGATAGCAATTACTAAACAGAAACTAAAGGTATTTAGGACTATTAATGAATATGTCTAGAGGTGCCACCCTGAGACATTCTCTATAAGAAAACAAATATTTTTAGAAATTATCATTGATGTTTATATTCTCCAGTCTACAAAATGCTAATATAAAAGACAGTTCCTAGTTGCTTACTTCTTAGCTTTCACTAGAAATTAATGTTTTTAAGAGTTGAGTATTCTAATTTAAACATGCAATTAAAGCTAAAAGGAGCATATGGAAACATCTCAGTATACAGGAGGAAAGTAGAATGTGTGTTTTCAGTAAAGAAGGTATGAAGGATGAAATTACATTTTACTGAGAAAAAAATGTATTCATGGTCCATATTTATTAAAGTTAATTAAGTAAACTCATTGTTACATGAACGAGTACAAGACTGGAATTTGAACGAAATTTCTTTTTTCTTAGAATATCAGAAACTTAACCTTTTTATTTAGTTATTTATCTATTTCTTTTGGGCTGCGCTGGGTCCTTGTTGCTGCATGCAGACTTGCTCTAGTTGTGGTGAGTGGGGCCTACTCTCTAGTTGTCATGTGCGGGCTCCTCATGGAGGTGATTTTTCTTGTGGCGCATAGGCTCTATCTAGGGCAGGTGGGCTTCAGTAACTGCGAAGCATGGGGTCAGGAATTGTGGCGTGCAGGCCCGTCTGTTCCACGGCATGTGAGATCTCCCGGGACCAGGAATGCAACCTGTGTCCCCTGAATTGGCAGGCAAATTCTTAACCACTGGCCCACTGGCGAAGTCCCAGAACCAAGTTTCTTAGAATGCTTCTTTTTGATAACAGATTGTGTGTTTCTGTCCTTAAGTAATCTGTATTTTTTTAAAAATCTTTCTCTGATTTTAGTTAAATGAATATGTATGGTTTCACAGTGACCCATGATCCTGCTGTGTTTTGAAACCTTTTTGATATTTTTAACCAACTTACCAAATACTAAAATCTAACTAAAACTCTTTTAGCCTCCAGCTGACTCTAGGATGCTTCAAAGGAGCGTCTCTGAGACATCTCAGAGAGGAATGTTAAACAAAGTTTACATGGTATGTTAAATTACTTCAAAAATATTGTCAAGTGATTGAAGATTAATCTTAGTTATAGTGTATGGATAATATCATTAATACAGATATTCCAAAATTGATATGGATTCCTAAAATCTGATATGCCCTGATTTAATGTTATCAGTTATGAGTCTAGTTATTATCTTAAAATGTTATATTACAGAAATACCCAAGTTTCCAATTGCATTGTACTCAGATTTTTAACCATGCTAAGTTTTGTCTTTTATAGAAAATAATCATTTTTTTTGCACTGATGCTTTTTCAAGAAGACTCATAAAATGGGCTTTTTTAAAAAAAACAAAACAAATATAAGTTTTTAATCCAGATCCACAGGAATTACATGAGACCAAATTAATTGATGAATAAGATTTATGTTATGAATTTTGGGGAAATTATAGTAGCTTTAATTTTTGTTTTCTAGAAAAACTTTCCTCTTATACTATGACCTATGACAAGTTGATAAAATATACCTTTGTAAATAAAGATGAAACATTTATCTTTTTGTCTATCTGATCTGTCCAGAATTTGGCTTCTCCAGTTGGTCTCCTGTGGACTTGATGTTTTATTATAACTGGATTATAACTAGTTATACTAATCAGTTTTAATTTGTTCTTTGTTTCCAAATTGTTTGATTTGTATCTGCCTGCTACACTATGACTCTGTCAATATTACTAGCTACATTACTTATAACCTATTTTATAATATTGTTTGTCTCTTACAGTACCCAGTGTATAACCAGGCCTCCAAGAAAATTGATGATGACTAAACATCTTGCCAACAAAGGTCCGTCTAGTCAAGGCTATGGTTTTCCCAGTAGTCATGTATGGATGTGAGAGTTGGACTGTGAAGAAGGCTGAGCGCCAAAGAATTGATGCTTTTGAACTGTGGTGTTGGAGAAGACTCTTGAGAGTCTCTTGGACTGCAAGGTGATCCAACCAGTCCATTCTGAAGGAGATCAGGCCTGGGATTTCTTTGGAGGGAATGATGCTGAAGCTGAAACTCCAGTACTTTGGCCACCTCATGGGAAGAGTTGACTCATTGGAAAAGACTCTGATGCTGGGAGGGATTGGGGGCAGGAGGAGAAGGGGACGACAGAAGACGAGATGGCTGGATGGCATCACTGACTCAATGAACGTAAATCTGAGTGAACTCCAGGAGTTGGTGATGGACAGGGAGGCCTGGCATGCTGCAATTCATGGGGTTGCAAAGAGTTGGATATGACTGAGTGATTGAACTGAACTGAAACATCTTGAGGAAATAAATCACATGTATGACTTTTATAGAATAATTGTAATAGTATGATTTGAGGTATGGGAAGAAGCAACAAGGGAAAACATTTCCTGGATCGTAATAGACTAGTAAGACATAGGATCCAGAGAATCTTAATTATCAACAGGGCTTAATCCAGAAATTAGCAATACGACTGAGTGGCTGAACTGAACTGAAACATCTTGAGGAAATAAATCACATGTATGACTTTTATAGAATAATTGTAACAGTATGATTTGAGGTATAGGAAGAAGCAACAAGGGAAAACATTTCCTGGATCATAATAGACTAGTAAGACATAGGATCCAGAGAATCTTAATTATCAACAGGGCTTAATCCAGAAATTAGCAACTGGAGTGGCCTATCAATAAGAATTTTCACATGATTTGGAATGAGCCTCCCAGTGCTGTGGGACAAAAATTGGTCCTGAAATGTCTCCCAAATATTGGTTGAATTTGGGACCAAAAGGAGGAACTGAGAAATGGAATACTACCTGCCATATCAGTAAACAAAGGATCAGTCACCAGGGAATGCAGCCACCAGCCACCCTCAGCTGGCGACCCTTGAAGGAAATCAGGAAGGAAAAGACCACCTGCTTGTCTAGCAGCCATCAGATTGTAGTCACTCCTCATGGTGAGCCCTGAGGGAACTCAGGAGGTGAAAACAGCCATATAGGTGAAGTACATATCAAAGGAAGGATTTCAGCAAACCCAGACTCTTACATATTCCCATATAGAGAAAAGCACTACATTCCTTAACAAGAGATATCTTGTTTTCCTTTATTAACAATAATCTTTTGTTCCTAACTATCTGCTATTTGTTGCAAAACTCATATATATCCTGGCTCCACCCCTGCCCCCCATCTTTGTGGAGCAGTTCTCTCAAGGTTACATGAGATGCTGCCTCCTGGGCTTAAAGTCCTAAAAATTTCCACTGAATAAAACATAAGCTGTCAACATTTAGGTTGTGAATATATTTTTAGTCAACAATCTTAATACCCCATTTACCCTGGCCTCATAGTTGAACTCAACTAAGGAAAGGGCCATTAGAAAATTTCCATGGGACTTTCCAAATAGGGCTTAAGAGAAGGCAATCTCTCGCCCTTGGAAGGTGGGACTGGGGAAGTGTGAACTCAAGACTGGCCAGAAACCATGGCTTCTGTCTCATGGAAAAAATCATTCTAAAGAAAAAAGAAAATGAAATCAATATCAACAAAAGACGGAGAAAAGTTTTATGAAATTCAGACCCTTGGTTCCTGTCCTCTCTGAGATCTAGCCATGCCTCAGATCTTAACACTGATTAACAAGAGCCAATAAATTCTCCTTTTGCCAAGTCGGATTCTATTTCTTGGGTTCAAAAGATACACATGTTTCAATCAGAAATATTTAGAAAAATCTAAGGTAGACACTCCAACTATGACCCTTTGAAAGGTGGATTAATTCAGCTAAAAAAGAGGCTAGTGCAGTAAGGTAACTTATCAAGGAAAGGTGTCACATTTGTGGAAGATGGTGATGAAAGACTGATTTCCACCCACTCCCCACTTTACTCTCCCTAAACAGAGGACTCTAACAAGAAGTCTAAATTGGTTTACTGGGAAAGGATGGGAAAATAGAGATGCTGGCCAGTGTGTTGCCACCCAAGAAGAGCCCTGCTCCAAGAAGTGGCTTTACTTCTGGGCAAACTGTCCTTCATCTACACAGCCCACAGGCCTCCTCCCAAGGCATGATCTCCTCTCAGCACCTGGTGACATGGAATTTTCATGGCTGCCTGTGCTATCCCTCAAGTCTGTCTCACCCAACACAGGACACAGTCTGGCTAAAACAGCTGAAACCCCAAGATGGCTTCCTTTTTTACTACGCAGACTGTTTCTTCAATGTTTCACAGGGAGTTTGAAAAAAAAATCACAGGTGACAGCAGAGGGCGCTCTTTCCTACATTATGCCACTCATCACCTCTGGGAAGGAATTGTGAACTTGTGTTTGTTTTTCTGGGTTCCTGAGGTTGACAATGGGCACACATTCCAGCCTGAGCTAACACACCCATTACTGTTTTGTTGTCTCCTTCCCTTTCTCTGCTGCCCCTTTTGTTCTCAGCTGGGTGATCTCATATTTGGAAAAACACAGAGCAGAAAGTCATGGTGGCTGGCAGCAGCCTTGGTGGAGGAATATCTGAACAGAGGAAGATATGTTTTCTGTAGAGCTTCCTGTGCTCAGAAGGAGCTAGAAGTCCTACTTCTCTACAGAGGCCAAACTGTGTGGTTGAGATCTGTGTTGGGTGTGCCCCCCATCACCCTACGGGAACGCAGACAGGAAGCTGTAAAATCCGGAGCATTCCTGCCCTTAGCCTCCACTCCCCATCTGTTCCTGCTGTCTCTATGCCACAATAAATGTCACACAGCACATGTTGGGGTCAGCATAAGGGACACTTGAGAAGCAACTTGAGAATCGTGGGTGCATGTAACTCACAAACTCTCCCCCAATAGAAAAGCTGTCCCTGCAGCAGCTGGGAAATGCAGAGAGCATTATGGCCAGAAGGAAAATGGGAGAAATTACTACGGAAAATAGAAGATTTGACAGATTTTCCTAGGAGACCTTCACAAGACAAAGACATGGGTAGGAAAATATTTGTTCTTTGGGTCAGGCAGCTTTCTATATTTATTCTAGATAAAATGCTCACTTCCTTTATTGGATTCTTTTTATTTTTGTGTTATTGTCATTTGATCTGGACTTCTCAGTCTGCCCTCTTCCCCCTACAAAGAGGACTACAGAATTCCCAAATAAGGCAACAGGTTCCTGCCTGTCACTGCATGTGATCATGGCTGGGCTATGTGTCAGGGAACCAAGGAAACAGAAAAACCACAGCCTTTTTTGGAAGGCCTCCTGCCTTTCTGCATGCAGAAATGTGAGGACTGCTTCGGTGACTCATCCCCTCAAGGTTGAGAGGAGGGTGAATTTTACCTTACATGTCTTTCAACTTACAGGTTTAGCGGCGAAAGTTGCCAATCAGAGCAGGGTGTGTATTTACTACCATTCATTTAGCATGCTTCCTGTAATCTGGGGAGACAACACATGAGAAATGTCTCCTGTCAGCATTCTCTCCCATTGGACTGCCTGGTACTCTCTTTCTTATCATGACATCATCTGCTAACCAAATATGAATGTGCCTGGGCAGTGGAAACGTCCTGAGAGTCATCATCTATGCAATCTCCTCCTGCTACAACATGTTTTCCTAAAAATGTTAGTAGCCCTTTCTAAGAACACTAGGCCTTCCTAAAACTCTTGCCCTAAACCTGTTCAGATGCTGATGGCAGTGGAAGTGGGCCAGCACAGTTGACCTGGGCTTCCCTTGTAGCTCAGTTGGTAAAGAAGCTGCCTGCAATGCAGGAGGCCTGGGTTTGATCCCTGGGTTGGGAAGATCCCCTGGAGAAGGGAAAGGCTTCCCACTCCAGTATTCTGGCCTGGAGAATTCCATAGACTGTATAGTCCATGGGGTCACAAAGAGTCAGACACGACTGAGCGACTTTCACTCACAATTGACCTAGGGTACGTGCATGTACTATAGATCTTATAAGGTATAAGCAGACTGCTGCAAGATATAAAGGAAAATCCTGTAACATGTTTAGTGGTTTTTGGAAACAACAGCTAAATGAATTCTAGGCATGCCCCAAACTTCAACTCTTTCTGAAACGTTATTTTAAACTTCGCTCTGAGGACCAGTTACTCATAGGGCATCACTCCTTTTTGCCTTCTTTCTCTCCAGCAATTTTTTCTTCTGATTATAATTGGTTTAAAGAGAAGACCAGATTTATATTTCTTTGGTTCCATTCAGTGTCCAGCAGCTACAGATTATGAGTGCCCAATTAACAAGTGTTGAAATAAAATAATTAGAAGAACTACTCCTCACTCTTTGCTCTGGGCAAAGGGAAAAATGAATCTCCATATTTTTTCCTTCGCTTTAGAAAAACGAGAAGGGGGTGGGAGCCTTGCCTAAGAATTTGTTCCAGTCCCAGGTAAAGAGAAGTATGTGATTCAAGTCCTGAGCCAAGCCTTTGTATAGCCAAAGGTAAAAATGAAGGATAAATGATATTGCTCTTTGGAGTGGTGTGATCACAGGCTTTGTTTCCTAGGTACTGAGATGTTCCTGGGCTTCCCAGGTGGTGCTAGTGGTAAAGAACCCACCTGCCAGTGCAGGAGACATAAGAGACATGGGTTCGATCCCTGGGTCAGGAAGATCCCCTGAAGGAGGGCATGGCAACCCACTCCAGTCTTCTTGCCTGAAGAATCCAATGGACAGGAGACTGGTGGGTTACAATCCATAGAGTTGGACACAACTGAGCAACTTAGCAAGCAAGTGGTAAGTGACATATATATAAATGCTCCACCTCCTATGTTTTCCTCAGCCCTGTGACCAGGACCCTGCACATTCCCCCACCTTCTCAGCCCAAGCCTAAGGCTGTGGCCAGAAGAAGCAGGAGCTGTGTGTGTTCTGCGCTCCCACTTTGCCATCCTCCAGTGTTCCGTTGAAACAACAGTACGCATAGTCTTGGGCTTCCCAGGCTAGCCAAGAGAGGCTGTTTCCTAAAGTTTCCCAGACACTGGGAAAAGAATTCTTTTCTTTTAGCTTAAGCATCTGAGCTTGGCACTAGGATGACTAGACGTTGGAGAGGTAGGCTCAGAGCCTATCACCCATGAATCACTGTTCTGATGAAACTGTGCTTTTAGAATTCTTAAAATATTAACACAGTGTTTTGGAACACAGTCTCTTTGTGAGCTGGCTGTGGCCTTGGTTCAGCCTGTGCTTTGGGGTATATGTGTCCAGGATGTCTGTCCTCTTTATTATTACAGTAGCCCTTTGGTTGTCTGTATTTGCATAAATGGGGCACAGTGAAGAAAAGGGTGCTTTAGAATTTGAAGCATTGGTTCCAAGATTTTCTGGCAGAGGAGAGCACCTGTTCCCTGTCACTGATTCAGGGGAGCGATCTTGTCATCCCAATCTGTTTAATGTTCTTGGGGTGTTCTGGACAGAAGGCCAAGTTTCTCATTAATCTGGGTCGTGCTGTTGCTGGGCAGTGGTGATGTACTGTGGATGTGTGTGTTCTTGCCCAGGCAGAAAGACAGGTGTGACTGAACTGTTGGGTTGATTTATTTGGCTCTTTCTTAGTGCTGCCAAGAGGGTAGACCCTGTAGAGAACTAACTTCAAGTGGCAGACTGAAGGTGAAGAAAGTACAAAAAGCATACAAATTACATGATGGACGCTGTAAAGTCAAACGAATAGGACAATTATATAAGAAATGGGGCCAAAGTAAACTCATGAACGCTTAGCCTGCTTCTCACTTGCAGTGTCCTGGAAGTTCAAATATGTCAACAAAAGAAAGCACACACCACGCCGCAATCGAATTCAGTCGCAGAGCTACAGACCAAATGAGGGAGTCTAACTGCCTAGGAAATCTGTTTCCCTCCCTGCTCCTGTTCATTTCAATAAAATTCTTAGTCACTCTTGTGAGATAATTTTAAAAATAGGAGATCTGCAAGGCACTGGCAGGCTACTTGTTGACAAGTTAAAACTGTTAGACACTGATTGTTCCAATGAGGGGGAGAAAACCAACAGAAGTTTCTAGCCTGTGTGGCAAGAGCAACCTTTTGGGCATATATTCCTCTTCCTATCATCATTTTCTTGCTCATCAGTTCTAAGATTTAATGGGTAAGATCCATTTTTAGGCCATGAAGGAGTCTTTTGGCTTGTTCCAAAAGTTCTGGAACAGGGGTTGACAAAGGTTTTCAGTAAGTATTTGAGGTTTTGTGGGCATGCAGTCTTCCTCCCAACTACTCAGCTCTCTGTAACATAGACACAGACAATACATAAACAAATCGGCACGTCTAGGTTCCATCAAACTTTACTTACCTAAACAAGTAGTGGGCTGGATTTAGTCTGCTTATCATTGCCTACCCCTTCTATACATCTTGAACCAAATGATGGTTTCATCATTGCAGTCAGTCCTTCCCATCTGCAGGGCCCACACCCATGAATCCAACCTACTGCCAAATGAAAATATTTTTTGAAAGTTTCAGAAAGTTCCAAAAAGCAAAGCTTGAATTTGCTGAGTGATGGCAACCATTTGCATGACATTTGCCTTGTATTTATAATCATTTACATAGCATTTACATTGTATTATGTATAAGTATTCTAGAGATGATTTAAAGTATATGGGACTGTACAGAAGTTATGTGCAAACATTTTATGTAAAGGACTTGAGCAACCACAGACTTTTGTATCAGCATGGGGTCCTGGAACCAGTCCCCTATGGATACCATGGGGCAATTGCATATACTTAAGAAAAATTCCACCAAGCCATGGTACACATAAGATTTTGCGCATTTATGTAAACGTTATGACTTCATTATTTTTAAAGAAATGAGATACAACTTTTCTTTTTTAATAGACACAGTGTCATAGATCATCTGGTGAATTCTTCTTAAACTGGTGTCTGGGAATTCCTAGATCCAGTGGTTAGGACTCCATGTTCTCACTGATGAAGGCCTAGGCTCAATCCTTGGTATGGGAATTAAAATCCCATGAGAGGTGCAGTGTGGTCAAACCCCCACACCCCCCAAATAAACACAAAACTGGTACCTACCACAGATAGGACATTGATTCAGCAACTTGTAACAAGAAGCCACTCTGCAGCTGTTGCTGTTCTCCAGTTGCTCAGTTGTGTTGGACTCTTTGTGCCCCCACAAACTGCAGCACGCTGGGCTTCCCTGTCCTTCACTATCTCCTAGAGTTTGCTCAAACTCATCTCCATTGAGTCAGTGATGCTATCCAACCATCTCATCCTCTGTCGTCCCCTTCTCCTCCTGCCTTCAATCTTTCCCAGCATCAAGGTCTTTTCCAATGAGTTGGCCCTTCGCATCAGGTGGTCAAAGGATTGGAGCTTCAGCATCAGTTCTTCCAATGAGTATTAAGGGTTTATTTCCTTTAGGATGGACTGGTTGGACTCCTTGCAGTCCAAGGGACTCTCAAGAGTCTTCTCCAATACCACAGGTCAAAAGCATCAGTTCTTCAGTCCTCAGCCTTCTTTATGGTCCAACTCTCACATCTGTACATGACTACTGGAAAAACCATAGCTTTGAGTAGATGGACCTCTGTTGGCAAAGTGATGTCTCTGCTTTCTAATATGCTGTCTAGGTTTGTCTAGCAGTGGTTGAGAAGCTTGATTTCTCTCTTTCCCAGAAGCTCTGCACCATAGGGATCCAGGCTCCTTCTCCCATGGCCCTGTGACATTAGTTTGTCACCTGTGCCTACATGGAAAGGGTGGGGGTACAGCCTTTCTCTTTTAAGGCACATCATTTCTTCTCTCATCCCACTAGCCAGAATTTAGCCACTTGGCCATATCTAGCTCTGAAGAAATCTGGATTTTTAGTCTTTATTCTGGGTAGCCATGAATCAAATAAAGACTGGGCGTTTTGTTATTCTGGAAGAAAGGCAGAACAGATATTGGATGTCAACCAGCAATCTGACCTTCGTCTGCCAGGGAATATGGCGCCCATCTCCCCCAAGGCTTTCACAAGGCAGTTATCTGGGTGTCCATCGCATATGCCAATGACAAATTAGGGCTTATGTGAAAAGGGCCACTTTGCAGATTCTAAGTCAGTCAGTTAGTTAGTTAGTTCAGTCGCTCAGTCATGTCCGACTCTTTGTGACCCCATGAATCGCAGCACGCCAGGCCTCCCTGTCTATCACCATCTCCCAGAGCCCACTCAGACTCACATCCATCGAGTCCATGATGCCATCCAGCCATCTCATCCTCGGTCGTCCCCTTCTCCTCCTGCCCACAATCCCTCCCAGCATCAGTCTTTTCCAATGAGTCAACTCTTCTCATGAAGTGGCCAAAGTACTGGAGTTTCAGCTTTAGCATCATTCCTTCCAAAGAAATCCCAGGGCTGATCTCCTTCAGAATGGACTGGTTGGATCTCCTTGCAGTCCAAGGGACTCTCAAGAGTCTTCTCCAACACCACAGTTCAAAAGCATCAATTCTTTGGCACTCAGCCTTCTTCACAGTCCAACTCTCACATCCATACATGACCACAGGAAAAACCATAGCCTTGACTAGGCGGACCTTTGTTGGCAAAGTAATGTCTCTGCTTTTGAATATACTATCCAGGTTGGTCATAACTTTTCTTCCAAGGAGTAAGCGTCTTTTAATTTCATGGCTGCACTTACCATCTGCAGTGATTTTGGAGCCCCCCAAAATAAAGTCTGACACTAAGTCAGAGGCACTAGAGAAGATAAACAGTGCTATGCTTATATTTATCCCACCACTTGTAATTATATTTTCATGTAATTACAATGTCATTAAAATTTGACATCCTTCAAAATGAAACAGAGCTTGTTCTCTTGGGGGGTGGTGGGGTGAGATTTTTAAACAGGTTGGATAACTATCAGTGTGTGGGTGGTCACCCACTATAATGAATCTTGAAGTCACGTTAGTGATGATAGCATCTTACTCCAATCCGCAGTCCAGTACTGTCTTCTTCATGATCCTGAGGAACTCACTGCTCTGCAGAAAGGCAGTCAGGAACCTGAGAGGTGCAGGTGGTGAGGCCTTTGAACAGGACACATCTGCTCTGCAGCCTGGAGGCCGGGCTTGGTGGGAGCCTGTAGGGGATGGCAGGGTCCCTGGGCTGCTGGAAGGAGACCTGGGCTCCAGGCCTCATGCGCTGATAACTACAGTGAGTCTCAGGTCCTCATCTATTATATGCTGAGTATTCCCACATTCTTACAGTTATGAGCTGAAGTTATTTTTGGATCTCTCCCCAGGAAGTCTTGCAAGCCACTCTAACTCCACTTGTCAAAACAAAATTTACTATGCACCTTCCAAATCAGCTCTGGTCTAGCGCCCATTCCATCTCATTATTCTGAAATGCACGCAGTTCGTGTTTGAAATGTCTCTGGGTCTGGCTTTAGCTGCCTCTGGCTAGAAATTCTTTTCTTCCTTATTTTTGGGGTCAACAGGTCTTTCTTCCAAACAGGGATCCCCTCCACTATGAAGCCTGCCCTGAGACCCTTTCTTCCTCTCATCAGGCTCAGGGCCCCTTCTCTCTGCTGCCATGCTTTCTTGGACACACTGTGTTGGCCTCATGTTTCCTCTCTGTCTCCTCCTCTTGAGGAGTGACTTGAATGATCTCTTTCTGAATTTCCACTGTACCTCCAGTGCCAGGCGCTGTGCCTGCCACGTGGAAGGTGACGATGCACGTTGGTGGCTCTTGAGTAATCTTTTGACATGAGGAGACTTGGTGATTTTCCAGTGACGCTTCCAATCATAAAACGTTAGGACTTACAATACCCAGTGTTGGGCATTGTGTTTGAAATATTATTCTGTCGACTAAAAAAACAATGCACAACCTAAAAGTAGAGAGTTATGCTTCATCTGGTGAACAAAACTGAGGACTTGAGCTCAGAAGACAGTGTCTCAGCCAGCTCTGAGGGACTGCTCTAAAGAGGGATGGTACAGGGAGGGAGGAGGGAGGGGGGTTCAGGATGGGGAACACGTGTATACCTATGGTGGATTCATGTTGATGTATGGCAAAACCAATACAATATTGTAATTAGCCTCCAATTAAAATAAATATATATTTTTAAAAAAGAGGTAAGGGAGGAGTCAGGATACATAGGAATTTTGCAACAAAGACCAAGTCAGAGTATTAAAAGATTACTGTTAATTAAAGAAAACCCGACATCTCAGGTTAATGAATTTACTGCTTTTCTGTCTGGGAAGATGCAAGAGTCTGGGCTCACTGAAATCATTCCTTTGATGTCCACCTCAGGGCCAGTATCCTGTTTTTCTCCATCCTGCATCCCTTCTCGGTGAACACTTGGGGTTGGCTATGGCGGCTGAGGGCTTGATGGCTGCAACTTCCTTTGTTTACTGATATATTTCAGGTGACATAGTTCAGCCACGGTTGTAAGCACAGTGTTGAGAGAAGCTGGGATCATTATGTCTCCGGCTTCTTGTTTGTAGAAAAGCCGAGGTCTCCCCAGCCTCCCTGACTCACAGAGGAGCAGGCTCCAGCAGGTAATTAGGACAACAGAGTTACAGACCCGGTGTCTGATGCACATTGCCAAGCTGCCTTACAGATACCATAACAGACACCGAAGAGAAAGCTGACTGCATGATGAGCAGACTGCAGCCACACCATAAACTCTTCCATCCGGAGCAGCACTGAGTTCATGGCAGTTTCCAAGAACTGGCCTTAAAAGAGAATGGGATTAACATGACTGCTTATAACAATTACATCTTTGTGGGTATCAAGATCACTGTAGTTTGTTCTGCCCATCTCTGTAAACGGGCAAGTACAACTGTCCGCAAAGAGATGCTATAGACCCACGTCAACAGATCCACCATGTGAAGACAGGGCCCTGTCATCATGAAGTTATAGATCTTCATCCATGATCACACAGAAATGGAGTGATGTTCTGACAAGTGGGGATTTATAAGCAGCCTTCAGCAGGGAAAAGCTCTTTGCAGGAAAGTGCTCTCTACAGGAGGGCCCTTTGTCTTGTCACTAACCTTAAACCAGGCACCTCCACGCTCTAGCACATCCTTCAAATCTCTTGATCACACAACACCTGGCCAAACTAGTTGGTTCTTTTTTCTAGATCAAAGAAGCAGAAATGAAGGATAAGTTATTAACAAATGACCAGATCTCTTCCTTAGCTTTCCTTCCTTCAGTCACCTGGGGGAACAACAACCTGCATGAACAAGAGAGCCTCTAGAGAAAAATCACAAGAAGTCAGTGAGCCTGCATGCAGTGGGGAGAGGTGATGATTCTGACTCCCCATCTCAATCATTAACTGGGATGATGTCTCTTTTTCCTTTTAAAAACTTTCATGGCTAAGCAGAATCTTCGGGGGTGGTTTTGGGAGGACACTGAGTCTACCATCTCTGCAGATTGCCGGCATTCTGCTTAAAAGCAACTTTCCTCCCTACCAACATTTGTCTCTCTGCCTGTAGTATCAATTTCCGAGTAGCGAGTGGCTGGACCTGATTCAGTAACAATCTGCTCTTTGACTTGTGTGACAGACGGAAATGAAGTGAGAGGGACGGTTTCTGCTAGTGGGCTTTGGGCAAAGTACTTGACCTCTTTGAGCCTTGGCATCTTTACATGCAAAATTTAAGTAATTATATCCATGACAGAGTCTGTGGGAATTAAATGACACTGTTTAAAAGAATGGAGAGGGAGCATAGCATAGTGGTTAAAGCAAACATTTGGGAGCCAGATGGAGTTCAAATCCCAGCCTTGATACTTGAAAGCTGTGTGACTTAAGGTAAGTTGCTAAACCTCTCTGCATCACATCCCTTTTCTGTGAAGTGACCATAGTAATAGCATTTTCCTTATAGGTGTGTTGAGATGCTGAGGTGAGTTCTTGTATGTCAAGCACTGTCCTAGACTGCCTAACACAGAATATGTGCTATATGAGAGTTGCTCTTATTATTTGTTCTCACAATACTTAATGCAGAGCCTGTTCATAGCTGGAATTTAGTAAGTGTTGGGTTTTTTTCTCCTGCCCAGGTGCCCTAAGGAGCCGAGAGTACCCCCTTTCCCTTCCTCTAGCACTCTTACCCTTCCTCCCAATCCTATCACAGTCTGTTCATTATACCCAGTAAAAATCCCAAAGGAAAGACTTCTTTCAGAAAAATAAGGTGAGTCAGAAATGACCTCTGCTTTCTGGGTTCTATACTGTCACAAATCTGCCCCAGACATGTTACCTGCCAATGCCCCCTGCCCTCTTCTCCTGGAAAGCACCACTTTTCACGTCTCTTCTTCAATCCAGGAAGCTGAATTAGGCTATTCTCTGCTCACAGATGGGCCTAGGAATGAGACAACTCAGAGGCTGGCCAGAACTCTAGAATAGGACTGCTGGGAACAGATGCACTGAGCCACTGAGATTTCACCTTTCAAGATTTGCAACCAGTCATATAGAAAGAACCTGTCCTCACCCTGATACCCAAACAAGACAAAGACAACCGCCAAAAGAGAAAATTATAGGCCAATATCTTTGAGGAAGATAGATGAAAAATTCTTGACAAAATATTAGCAAATGAAATCCAACAATACAAAAAAAGATCATACACCACAACCAAGTACAATTCATCCCAAGTTCACAAGAATGGTTCAATACACAAATCAATGCAATACACTACACAGAGAAAAGAAGAGATTAAAAAAGAAAAAAACAAAACAAAACAAGAATCTGCTAGTTTGAAGTATAGAAAGACAGCTGAGGCAATCTGTGAAGACTAGCTGGGTTGTGTTAGTGGTGGAGGACTTGAATGAAGAACCCAGGGCTGGGACAGAAATGCGCAGGCTCTGAGACACAGAAGTATTGGCATCTGTGACCCTCTATGGAGCAACAAACTTCTTGCAGCCAAAAGACTTGATGTAAAAAAATTTGAGGAGTCATGCAAAAGACTCTATGTAAAAGTTTCTTGCAGCCAAAAGACTCCATGTAAAATAATTTGAGGGCTTAGCAAACCTGCTGAGACATGACCTGAGGGGATTTAGCACTGGGGGGAAGAGATGAAGGCTCTGTTTAGTACTCTGATTCCTTCTAAGCAACTTTTAAGATACCAACTTGTAAAGTCAGGTTTTTCCAAAAGAGATAATCAGCAATTTCCCAGGCCATAACATTGAGATGGTGACTGTAAAGGAACAATTCTGTAGATGGCTCAGGCCGTATCTGTGCCCAGATGCTGCTAATGAATGACAGGCATACTAAAGACAGTGTCTGAGTATCTTTCCTTTACTCAGCGTTGTGGGGACTAATGACCTCTTCTCCTGGGTGATGGAGTCCCTTTGATTTATGGTCCTGATTCATGGAAGAGTAGTAAGGAGACTCCCCCTCCATTAAAATGGAAGGGTCTTATGGTTTCTTGGGCTTCCCTGGTGGCTCAGCTGGTAAAGAATCCTCCTGCAATGCAGAAGACCTGGGTTTGATCCCTGGGTTGGGAAGATCCCCTGGAGAAGGGAAAGGCTACCCATTCCAGTATTCTGGCCTGGAGAATTCCATGGACTGTATAGTCCATGGGGTCATAAAGAATTGGACACGACTGAGTGACTTTCACTTTATGGTTTCTTGGAAGCATTAGGGTCTAGTTGGGTTTGGATCTCAGCTCTATTATTCATGGCTGGACATGTTACTTATTTGTGTAAACCTTGGTGTCATCATCTGTCAACTGGTGATAGAAAGATCTTCCATTTAAGGTTCTTGCAAAAATTTAATAAAAATCATTTTGAAAGTGAAGTGCTTAGTAAATCACGGGTAGTGTAATAAGGTTGTCTAAGGTCCAGGAGGCCATATAAGGGAGAAGACAGTTTCATAGTATAATAATTAAACAGGCCTGGGTTGGACTAGTACAGATCTTGTCGTTATGAGCATAAAAGTGTTAACATAAGATGTGTTTACAAGGTTAACCTGACATTGCTCCTTTGGAATAAACAGATGTTATGATTATATAGTTGGTGAAGAAATAAAAGCACAGAACTGATCATCGCAGATCTGGCACTAGAATTTTAAGAACTGGGTGTGTTTCCCTGTCTCTATTCTACTGCATTCCTGCTAATGTGGCAGTGCCATTTTACCCATTTTTGTTTCATAGCACTAGCCCTTGTGCTATGAATTGACTGAGCATCTCTGAACCTTTGGGTTGTCTAGGCACCAGAGCTGAATCTACCTAGGGTGGCCTACAACCTCTTGAGGCCTGACCCTGACTTTCAGGATCATGCTATCAATGGCAGATGTACATCATGGACAGATGAACAGAGGACACATGCACATGCATTCAGGCTTTGACCCTCCTCATGTATCCAGCCAAGAAGAAACTGAGAAGCTTGCCTGGGTGATCTGAACAGTTGTCCGTAACAAATTGGATGGAGATGGGGTTTCTGACAACTGGGAATAAATCCAGCAGCTGACTCAGATGGAAAGGCTGCCAAGTGTGTAATGGTCAGTCATCATTCTTGTCTTCCTGTACAGCCTTAAAAAGATGAACCGCTCCGGGCTGTCTGGGTCTCCTGCGAGGTGTCCACTTGGGTATGCCCCAGTGTCCCGTTCTGTTCTCCACTCTCAGATTCCCTCATTGACTCTGCAACAAATGTGAGCTCTTTCTCTGGGCTCGATTTCATCAGAAGGAAGAAGATGAGACGGAGGAAGAAAAGCCTGCACCTTGGCATAGTCCATGTTCTTTTTCAAAGAATAGGAGAATATGGGTATATTTCTGGCTTTAGATCTGTCTTATCAATTACCAATGAAACTTTACATAAGTAAATTCTTTGACTCTTTTCCAAGCTCACTCAAGGGACTCTGGTAGGATTCAGTTCCTCATAGGCTGCTGGACTGAGGGCCTCAGTTCCTCACTGGCTATTGGCTGGAGTCCTCCTTTAGTTCTTGGCCATGTCATCCTCTCTACAGAGCAGCTGACAATATGGTGACTGGCTTCCAACAGTGAGCCAGTGAAAGAGGAAGAGCGAGAAGTAAGACGGGAAGCCATAGTCTCATTTGCAACCTAATCTTGAAAATGCCATCTCCTCATTTCTGCTGTATCCTCTGCATTAGAAGTTATGTAGTTAGAAGTCCTTATGTCCTGCTCACCATTAAGGAGAGGGGATTACAGAAAGGAGGCCATCCTGCAGGCTGTGGACCACTGATGGGAGTGATTGTTTTTCCAATGCTTAATTTTTTTTAGAGCAATTTACTTTCATGGCAAAATTAAAAGGAAGATAAAGGGATTTTCCGTATGCTCCCTGCTCCATATTGTTTTTTTTTTTTAATCTTAATACTAATTGCTTTCTTTTTTTCTTTCCTTCATCACAAATTGTTTTCAAGGGGAGCTCTGTAGCCCATGTAACCCTGTCCCTGACTTCCTTTAGGGCCTCTAACAATTCTGATATCTAAATTTAGGAAGGCCAATTGTTCACTGTGTTAAACTGTTCAGTTATTGCCCAGTTGGCTTTGAACCATCTAAACTTAAGGTTAAGCCCTTATCAGTTCAGTTCACTTCAGTTCAGTAGCTCAGTCATGTCCGACTCTTTGTGACCTCATGAATCGCAGCACGCCAGGCCTCCCTGTCCATCACCAACTCCCGGAGATCACTCAAACTCACGTCCATCGAGTCGGTGATNTGCATATCTGAGGTTATTGATACTTTTCCTGGCAATCTTGATTCTAGCTTATGCTTAATTCAACCTGGCATTTCACATGATGTACCTGTCTCTTATACACATCTAGATGTGTATAAGAGACAGCCCGGAGATCACTCAAACTCACGTCCATTGAGTCGGTGATGCCATCCAGCCATCTCATCCTCTGTTATCCCCTTCTCCTCCTGCCCCCAATCCTTCCCAGCATCAGGGTCTTTTCCAATGAGTCCATTCTTTGCATGAGGTGGCCAAGTACTGGAGTTTCAGCTTTAGCATCATTCCTTCCAATGAACACCTAGGACTGATCTCCTTTAGAATGGACTGGTTGGATCTCCTTGCAGTCCAAAGGACTCTCACGAGTCTTCTCCAACATCACAGTTCAAAAGCATCAATTCTTCGGCACTCAGCTTTCTTCACAGTCCAACTCTCACATCCTTACATGACTACTGGAAAAACCATAGCCTTGACTAGACGGACTTTTGTTGGCAAAGTAATGTCTCTGCTTTTGAATAAGCTATCTAGGTTGGTCATAACTTTCCTTCCAAGGAGTAAGCATCTTTTAATTTCATGGGTGCAATCACCATCTGCAGTGATTTTGCTGCTAAGTCACTTCAGTCATGTCCGACTCTGTGCGACCCCATAGACAGCAGCCCACCAGGCTCCCCCATCCCTGGGATTCTCCAGGCAAGAACATCGGAGTGGGTTGCCATTTCCTTCTCCAGTGCATGAAAGTGAAAAGTGAAAGTGAAGTCACTCAGTTGTGTCTGACTCTTGGCGACCCCATGGACTGTAGCCTACTAGGCTCCTCCATCCATGGGATTTTCCAGGCAAGAGTACTGGAGCCTGACACTGTATCCACTGTTTCCCCATCTATTTGCCATGAAGTGATGGGACCAGATGCCATGATCTTAGTTTTCTGAATGTAAGCCCTTATACTACAACTCAAATATTCACTAAAATAATTTAATATTAAGGCATCTGCCTTTATACTACATGACTCAAATATTCACCAAAATAATTTAGTATTACAGCACAGGAGATAACATATTTCCCAAGTGTTGAAGAGAGTAAAAAATACCTCCAAATTACTAAATTCAGAAAAGTTAAGGGCAGTAAGGGGTGATCATTACACTATTATTTAAAGAAACAATATGAGAAAGGTTAAATAGAGGGTGAAAACTCTTATTTTGTAATCCCCAAAGTTGTGGTCCTCCTGTTAAATTATTATATCATATAGAATTTCAGGTCAATTTCAGCCTGAAGTCTAAGTGGCAACTGCCCAATCTGATCCATTTGAGGTTGACGTTCTCTACTTGAAATGGAGGACCTTAGTCCAAGGTTACCTGTCATCTGGGTAATATTGGTACATGAACCCTGCCTTTCAGCCCTTCCCCCAGCCAATACTCAGCTTTGTGCTACGTGTGAATTTTGTAAACAAGTGTAACACGGTGATCCTGGTTAGGAGTGGATTTTATTTAAAGCTTTGGGAGAACCTTGAAGAACAGATTCTGGAAAAATAGGTGACTAAACATTAGGGATTGGATTTTTGCTTCCTAAAAGGTAGACGTGTAGACTTACACCTGAGACAAATTGTCCCTTTGCTTTTAAATATTACCGTGGGCCTTCTAAGCAAGTGGTATCTACTGTTATCAGGGAAGCTAGAACATGATCCAGAAACTAGATTTTCATGGAGACCCCAGGACTCCTGTTTGATTGTGTATGCTGCATGCATTTTGGTAATATAAACTGTGTGCATCTTTCAGCTGGGCTAGTTCTCTGATGACTTCAGTTTCTGGGGAATGAGCTGAGAGTTTTTTCGGTAAATTTAACTGTAAGTTAGTGTTTGTTTGGGAGGAATCTTGTGTGTTCTCCATCTAGTAGCTGTTTACAGGAGACCCAAGGTTGAGAACTTGAGAACTGAGGGAAGAGCCTGCAGGCATGAGTTCCAGCTCAGCTTGGATCACTGCCTTACACACCAGCTCTAGTGGAGGACATGAAAGCATCCCACACATTCCCCACTTGATATCACTATCCTGTCACAATCATTCCTGGCCCACCTGACTGAGCTGCTATCTTAAATGCCCCTCAACATGGGATATGTATAATTAGACTATTTTCTTCTGATGATATTGAGGGTCCACGTTTCTAGGGAGTGGATGGTCGCAGTGTATTTCATCATGGATGGAGTTTAATTTTAGAACAGAAAATAAGGATTGGGGAAGGAGACCTTGAACTTGGGTGATGGAAAATACTCCCACCGACTGTCTCAGTCCTTGTCTGGGTAAGCAGTTCTCTATATTCCTCTTTGTCACCTGCTCCCTGAGGCAGAGACCATGTCTGCTTTGCCTATCACTGTATCTCCACGCTGTAAGCAATTTATTGCTATCAGCAATAAATACATACTTGCTGAATGAATGAGTGAAAGAATGAATAAAAGCTAAAGCTGTTGACCAGAGTATGGCTAAAGATACCATCCTAAAGTAATTATATTTTAAGTTACAAGATTTCTTCCTCATTCTCATTATTCTCATTCTCAAGCTTTTAAAGGAAAAACAAAAACAAATGGATCCACTTGTTCCCCATCTTTTAAGGAACAACCATTTGGGGGTCCTATTTATAGAGTGTTCTCTGTAGCTGGGTGGAAATGAGTTGGTTTTACTTTTGTATGGGGACAAGCTTTGAAAAGAAGATATGACGATTCAGTAAAACAAAAAAAGAAAGCAAGTTTAGTCTTCAAATCATCTTCTATCCTTCATCGTAACAAAGAGTTTGTATTTAATGCTGGATCCCAAAACAAAAGTTTGTGCAGGGGTCAACTGTCCCCCACCCAAGCTGGTTTCCTTCCAGAAGCAGGCAGACTGTCAGACCCCGGGAGGGGAGATGGACCCCTGCAGGAGGAGCTTTGAGGATAGCTAGTCTTCCGGAAAGTACACTATGTCTGTTTCTGGTTTGGCTTTTCAGTTTCCTGGACTCGTTCTTTTGAGCAGAGGGAGCAAAGCCTAGTTAAATAGTACAGCTCAATCAAACCCCGGTGCTGAATCCCCATTTCAAATGGTTTCAATGCACTGAACTCACCCAGCTCTCAGAACTTTCCCTTGGTTCCCTGTGGAGGGTGGGTCTTTGAGTCCTGGGAGACTTCTCACATTCTGCTGTTCAACAGCTGTTTCCAGAGGCCTGTTATCCTCACACCCACACAAGACTGGAAATAGCAGCGTGTCCCTCCCCGAACAGTCTGTGCTTTCAAAGGCACTGTTTGCTCAGTCCTGCCTTTCCATTTCTTTCATTTTCCTTTTTGGTAAACAAGGAATCAGGCTATTCTGCTTACGTGGTTTTAAGTTATTTTCAAAATGCTCTGACCAGGGTAAGCAATGGAATATATAAACGCAATGGATGTAAAGTAGGGAAACAACCAACTTGTGATGCTTGCTTTTTTAGAAAGTGTTGACTCTTCGGGCAAAAACAATATTGTTGTGTTGATCAAGCCTGTATTGGAGACACTGGGGCTTATTTCTGAAGATTTATGGAAAAATAGCTTCCTACAATGGCACGGTCTGCCCCTGACATTTGCTTTTCAAGGCTTTTTCTGTTGCCAATCCTCTCTGATATTTAGTTAAAAAAATGAGATAAATTCACAGAACATGAAATCAACCATTTTAAAGGGAACAATTTGGTATAAAGGGGAACAATTTAGTATAAAGGGAACAATTTATTATAATAGTATGTTTGCAATGTTGGGCAACCACCACCTCTGTCTAGTTCCAAAATGTTTTCACCACCCACAAAGAAACTCCTGGCCATTAAGCTCTAATTCCCTATTCCTTTCTCTCCTCCCAGCCCTGAGCAACCACCATTCTGCTTTTGTCCTCTTTGTATTTACCTATTCTGGATGCTGCATATAAATAGAATCATATGTTATATAATCTTTTGTGTCTGTCTTCACTCAGTGAAATGGTTCACTCATGGTGTGGTACATGTCAGTATTTCATTCCTTTTTATGACTAAGTAATATTTATCATATGTATACACAACATTTTTTTTCTCCATTCATCTGTTGATGGACATCTGTGTTGTTTCTACCTTTTGGATATTATGACTAATCCCACCGTAAGCACTGATGTACAAGTATCTGTTTAAGTCCCCATTTGCATTTTCCTGAATATTTACCTAGGAGTAGAATTGCTGGGTCTTATGGTAATTCTTTGCTTCACTTTTTCAGGAATTGCCAAGGTGTTTTCCATAATGGCTGTGCCATTTTATATTCCTGCCAGTAATGCATTATGGTTCCAATTTCTTCATATCTACTTGTTCTCTGCCACTCTTTTGATTACACTCATCCTTGTATGTTTGAAGTGGCATCTCATTGTGGTTTTGATTTGCATTTCCCTAATGACAAATGATGTTGAATATCTTTTTAGGTATTTACTGGCTATTTGTATATCTTCTTAGGAAAAATGTCTATTCAAGTCCTTTGTCCATTTAAAAACTGAGTTGTCTTTTTTGTTGTATCTTAAGAGTTCTTTATATATTCTGGACATTAGCCCCCTTATCAGATGTATGATTTGCAAATATTTTATCCCTCTCTGTAGGTTGTCCTTTCATTTTTTGAAAATTGAAATATAGTTGACTTATAATGTTGTGCTGGTTTCAGGTATACAACAAAGTGATTCAGTTATTGTGTCTCTTCCCTTTTTTAGATGTTTTTCCCTTATATTACAAAATATTGAATATAATTCCCTGTACTAAACAGTAGGTCCTTGGTGGCCACCTATTTCATCCATAGTATATATAACTATTTCATACATAGTATATGTATATGTTAATCCCGAACTCCTAATTTATCACTGTCTATTTTTTTCAATTTCTTGATTATGTTCTTTGATGCAAAAAAGTTTTTTAATTTTCATGAGGTCTAATTTCACTGGTTTTTTCTTACACAAAGGCATGAAGATAGAGAGGAAAGGGGCTACTTATTTCTGGGTCTAGCTGACTAGCTGTCTTATTTGACCCTCAGAATACTGTTGGAATATGTTTGTCCTATCTGTAAAACTGCACCTATGGGTTTTGTTTGAAGATGAATTTTTTAAAACCATCATGGTTTTATGTTTTACCTGTCTTAGGTTAGAAAACTCTATTTTAAATCTAGAGCTTCTTGACTGGAATATGTCATTTACCACTGGGGCTTAGAATACATGGGTGTTTAAGAAAAGATGGAGTCGACGCCACCCAGTACTGTCTTTGGGCTTCCCTGGTGGCTCAGACGGTAAAGAGTCTGCCTGCAATGTGGGAGACCCAGGTTCGATCCCTGGGTCAGGAAGATCCCCTGGAGAAAGAAATGGCAACCCACTCCAGTAGTCTTGTCTGGAAAATCCCATGGACAGAGGAGCCTGGTAGGTTATGGTCCATGGGGTCGCAAAGAGTCAGACACGACTGGGGACTTCAGTACTGTCTTCACTCAGACCTCCCTTATGGACTGCAACTGCCCACATGACGTCTTTCCATGGGTGTCTAATAGGCAAATTTAGAATGTTCCAGATCAAACCCTTGTTTTCTATCCCACCCTTTCTATGCTCAGTCCCCTCAGTTTTCTACATGTTGGCTAATGGTGGCTTCATTCTTCCAGCAGCTCATGCTACAAATATTGGATTTATCCTTGATTATCTTGCTCTCACAGCCTCTATCAGATGATTAGTAAATTCTGCTCATTCAAAGCATCAATCGGTCTTGAGTTGGACACCTCACCTCCAGGCATAGCAACTAGCTAAGCTACACCTTACTAGCCTAGGTTCTCCACAGTCTCCTCACTCGCCTCCCGGTTCCCTCCTCAGTGTGGTCTCCACATAGAGCCAGAGGGAGCCCTTCAAAAAGAACTCTTGTCAGCTCGCTTAGTTCCTGTGCTCTGGGTCCTTTTCCGTTTTGCCCTGTTCTAGCCCTGCAGACCTTGCGTGGTTTCCTGAGCCCTCCACTGGCTGTGTACCGCTCTGTTCTGCCTGGAGCACTGTCCCTCCACATGGCCTAAGGGCTCACCCCTCGCTGCCTTTGAGGCTATGCTCAAAGTTCCCTGGATCTGAGAGTCTGCTTGACACCCCTAAATGAGAGAGTAACTCTTCCTTCCCCACAAGTCGTCCTGCCTGCTCCCCTGCCTGCCCAGCACTACCTACCTTCTGACTCTCCTTTCTTTGGCCTTGCCTCACTTCACAAACAGCTCTTTTTACATAGCATGTAATAGATATTTATTGTTTGCCATTATCTGTTTCCTTTAACACACACACACACACACACATGCACAGATTGAGATCCAACTGAACAGCTGAAGGAAGAAAAATTTTGCATTCCATGTACTTGTGTGACTTGTCAGCATCAATATAAAAACTAAAGGGACTGAAGGTATAGTTGCTTCCGCTTCACAAGGACCTTGAAGGTCAACACTGCAGTAGTGCTTCCTCTGAGTTACCGAGTTTATTAATTTTTAAGCAGGAATGTCTCCATTCATGGGATGGGATCCATTGTGTTCCTAATCCGCTCCCTGGGGATCCCCAAATACACATTCATACAATAGGCTGCACCACTCCGAAGACTCCATTGTGGATTTCCATGGAGAGTCCCAGAGGATTAAAGCAAAGTCTTAGAGCTTATGGGAAACGACCCAGCCTTGTGATCTGTCAGGCCTCCGAGTCAGCTTGGACATTAATGATCACAATTCACAAGACTCCAGGCGCTGCAATCTTATCAAATGTTAGAGAGCGTCCAACAAGACAGCAAGCCCTTTTGCTTCCTCTTTTGGTAGCACAAAGCAAACTCAGATGAGTACTTTCAGGTCTTACAGCTTTTCTCTGACCCTTTTCCGTTGGGGAGAAAGAGTCTGGCAGTAGTGTCTGGGGTCATCAACGTGTTCCAGGTAGAATGCTCAAAGGAGACTAGCTGGAAGTGCTGGAGAGAACTGAGTACACTACACCCATTTCACAGACTGAGAAACTAAGACCTGCAGCCCAAGTAGCTGGCTTTCCTAAACCTAGTTTTCCAAAGGTAAACGGTTGCTTTTGTAAAATGTTAGCAATGCACAGTGGTTTTCAAGCATGGTCTCTGAACCAGCAGCAGCAGGAGCACCTGGGAAATGTGCTTACTAAATCCCAGACTTACTGAATCTTAAACTCTTATTACTGAATCTGAAACTCTGGGGCTGTGCTCCAGAAGATTCTGGTGCACGCTCAAGGTGGAAAAGTGCTGGTTTAGTGGCTGCTGTTGGAGTCTTGCTTCATGCCTTGGGATCCATTTCACTAAGTGCTGCAGCTAAGGGCTCACATCTGACATCTTCTCCCAAGGATGCTCTTGGGCAACTGGTGTTGCCTCCACTGGAGAGGCACACCACACACAGACACACACACAGGGTGGCCAACGACTGATTGCTCTAGGTTACCAAAGCCCCCTTGCCCTAAGATGGGACAGACTCCGCTATGTTGTTTACATCCCAGAACTCCGGATTCAGCAGAGAGGGGAGTTCAGTTCAGTTCAGTCGCTCAGTCACATCTGACTTTGTGACCCCATGGACTGCAGCACGCCAGGCTTCTCTGTCCATCACCAACTCCTGGAACGTACTCAAACTCATGTCCATCAAGTCAGTGATGCCATCCAACCATCTCATCCTCTGTTGTCCCTTCTCCTCCCGCCTTCAATCTTGCCCAGCATCAGTGTCTTTTCCAATGAGTCAGTTCTTCACATCAGGTGACCAAAGAATTGGAGTTTCAGCTTCAGCATNAAACACTGGGAAGGTTTTTGACTTGGCCAAGAAATTTCTCTGAACTATACTGGTGAAAGCACTAAGAGGTTCGTGAAGCTACTCCTCTGAGAAAGATGATAGAGAATTAAATGGAACCAGCCATATGCAGAACATCAGGGATTAGTAGTGATTTTCTTTAACGAAAAGATAGTGACATGCGTGACAGAAACAGCCCTCCTTCCAGTTCCTCATCCTATGATGCTGACGATGGTACCCATGGTAAGCCTCACAGACCTCTTTCCCTGTGTTGTCAGCAGAGTCCACGGAGCCCTTTTCTACATAACAATCCTCACAGCCACCGGGCATTCAGTGGCTGTTCATGTGTAAGTTGTCTCCATTCTGAGCATTCTTAGAATGAATTTACAGCCAGTGCTTGCTTGTATGCTGATGATAATCAGGTATTTTAGCAACATGATGACGTATTGCAGAGTCTTTGTATTTCTTTACTTTTTTTTTGTTTGTTTTTTAACTGATATATAACTGTCATAACCCAACTGGCTTTGGGTGTATGACATTATTATTCTCAGTTTTTGTATGCTACAAAGTGATCATCACAGTAAGTACAGTTAACATTCATCACCATATGTAGCTACAAAATTTTTTGCATGAGGCCCATGTACTTTAGGAACATGATGATGTATTCTAGAGTCATAGTTCTTTTAAATTCTGTATTCTATTCTTCGTAAGTCCTTCAGACATGAGGGCTTTTTTCTGTAGTTCTTGATGCCTGGATCTCTCAAAGACTCTTCTATGGAGGCAGCTAAGACCTGTCTAAGGAATGTTCTTTTTCGTTTGTACTCAATGGAGTTGTATCTCATATCTAATGTATTTGGCATGTAACCTAAGTATATTTACAATTATGACATATTCAGATGGTTAATATTTAGAACTGACCCATGGCTTTGGAAAAAGATGTTGTNTAATAAAAAAGTTGGTGAACTGTAATAATCTTATTTTCTTTATATTATCAGGGTCATAAGAGGCCCTAATGATGGCAAAAGAATTTTACGTTGGTAATGTTTTCATCTATATGTTACAGTCCTATACCTGTCTCTTATACACTTCTAGATGTGTATAAGAGACAGCCCCACCCCCAACTCCCCAAAAAAAGACTTTTTTCTCCTGTGTTTCTATTTCCTTGTCTGTACAATGAGAATGCTATTAGATTTGTCTTCCCATGTTTGGGGGAAAAATTAAATAACTTAATACATCTGAAGGGCTCACAATAGTGCCAGGAATATATTAATAGCCCAACACATCTTAGATGGCTAAACTAGCAGTATTAGGCCACCAGCTCTGCAGTGAAACTACCTGGAGTCGTTTTCAAGCTTTGGCTGTTGTTGATGTATAAACATGGCATGATCTAATCTGTCAAAGCCTCAGTTTGTTCAGCTGTTAAATGGGAACAATAGCACATGATTTTAAAGTATTCAGGATGATTAAGTTACACATTTGACATAAAATGTTAGGTACAACTTCTGGCACAAGATAACTCATTGATATTTTGGATGATTATTGTCAACATGGAATTTGGGATGATAATATGATGGTAACAATATAAGGGTACTGAATAAACAGAACCTGAAACTCCACTCTCTTTTTCTATTGACAGGGTCAGAATTGGGAGAAGATTTGGGAAATCAATAAAACATTATGTCTTAGACATCTTTGGGGAAATCTTGCATGGGTAGGCACACAGATTTTCATTTTATACTGAATGTAAGTAGCCCCCCAAATCTCCTGAGATTCTTCTATATTCTTTGAAGATACCCAAGGATGCTGAAAGAGACAAAGCAACTCCTTGAAGATAAATCCTCTGTATCCAGAACTGTGGGAAAAAAAAAAAAAAAAAACCCTCAGCACCCAAAGCATTTACCCCAAGGAAAGAAAGAAGCTAATGCCACAGACAATGCCTGAGATACTCCTAATACATTCTTGTGTTGCTTGATAGGATTCTGACCTAAGAACTTTTCACTTTCCCCATGGACTCTTCTGAATCTAACCTTTCCAGATTTTAACAGCACAATTATATGTTGAAAATTACATTTGCTTAGGTGCTCTCAATCTTGCTAGGCCTGTCGTCTTTTCAGATATTAAATCCCTTATCTATAACCTCATTTTGAAATTATTTATTCCCTTACATTTTGGGAATGTAAAATTTATTTAAATGAACAACATTTTCAACATTGACAAGACACTTATCCAATGGATTCTGCCATTGCTACAAATAAGCTACTTTCCTTATCTTTTCAGATGAAGTATCTGGCTGGGTTACTGCTCTTATTTTCTCATTATTGAAAGTGACTTTTGAGACCCTCATGAAGATCACACAGATGTGCAATAAAGATATAAATATTTTTCTATTTCATTTTATAACACAATTTTCTCCCTTTCTCTCTCTCTCGCACACATACACATTTATTAGGGCCTTTAGAGAATGTCTAGGAAGCAACAGCCATGGCATTGTTGTTAAAAAAATAAATACAAAGAAATCATTCTCCCAAAGAGTTATCATCTTGGGGAAGAAAAACAAGAGTCTTATTAAATAATAGTAATATTGTTTATGCAATTTTTGTTGAAAGATTTAAAAGAGTGAAAACGGTCCTATTACATGACCTTGGATGATGCACTTGACCTCTCTGTGATACTGGGTATAGAAAGGTGATAAAAATCTTGGCTCTCTTAGTTGAAGGTATGAAAGTGAAAATGTTGGTCTCTCAGTCGTATACAACACTTGCAACCCCATGCACTGTAGCCCACAGGTTCCTCTGTCCTTCAAATTCTCCAAGTAAGAATACGGGCGTGGATAGACATGCCCTTCTCCAATGGATCTTCCTGACCCAGGAATCAAGCCCCAGTCTCCTGCACTGCAGGCAGATTCTTTACCATATGAGCTACTAGGAAAGCCCTTTGAAGATATGCTACAGATTTAAAGAGTTAATATTTATATTATACGTGAACTAATCAGAACTTTCAGTTCAATCAGTCAGTTCAGTCGCTCAGTCGTGTCCGACTCTGTGACCCCATGAATTGCAGCATGCCAGGCCTCCCTGTCCATCACCAACTTCCGGAGTTCACCCAAACTCATGTCCATTGAGTCGGTGATGCCATCCAGTCATCTCATCCTTTCCTCCTGCCCCTAATCCCTCCCAGAATCAGGGTCTTTTCAAATGAGTCAACTCTTCACATGAGGTGGCCAAAGTACTGGAGTTTCAGCTTCAACATCAGTCCTTCCAATGAAAACCCAGGACTGATCTCCTTTAGAATGGACTGGTTGGATCTCCTTGCACTCCAAGGGACTCTCAAGAGTCTTCTCCAACACCACAGTTCAAAAGCATCAATTCTTCAGCACTCAGCCTTCTTCACAGTCCAACTCTCACATCTGTACATGACCACTGGAAAAACCATAGCCTTGAATAGATGGACCTTTGTTGGCAAAGTAATGTCTCTGCTTTTGAATATGCTATCTAGGTTGGTCATAACTTTCCTCCCAAGGAATAACTGTCTTTTAATTTTATGGCTGCAGTCACCATCTGCAGTGATTTTGGAGCCCAAAATAATAAAGTCTGACACTGTTTCCACTGTTTCCCCATCTATTTCCCATGAAGTGATGGGACCACATGAGAAGACTTTAGATAAATAGAAAACTTATTAAAAGGTTTTCATTATATCTGCATAATGATTTGATGATAAAAAACTTAATGATACTGGTTTAAAATTTTAGCAAGATATGCAGGTTTACACATAGATTAAAATAAAATGCCTGAAAATAAAGAATATTTAACCCAATAACATGAAGTTCCCAGTGTATTTCTGGGATCATCTTCCAACAAGCCACTTGCCAGACCAAGCATTACTCTACACACTTCAAAAATATTTTATTCTTGTAAAGTCCTAGTGTGACATATATTTTATCAGGTTGGTAAAAGAGAGCTTTGGGTTTTTCCATAACATCTTACTGAAAAATCTGAATGAATTTTTTTGCCAACCCAATATTATCTCCCTTTAATTGATGAGGAAACTAGAGCACATGTTTGTTAAGAAATAATGGTCAAAGCTTCAGAGTTAGAACATGAGCTAGTCAGAGACATGGATCAGTCTTATTCCAGAAAAAAAGGCAACAAAACCTCAAAGGAGAGAAAAGAAAGGGCTCCACTGCAAGTGCAGTTACATTGTGCTTGTCCTTGGTATCTTCCATTTAGGTTACTCAGGAATTTCACTTGAAAGCAATGGAGCAGCAATTTTTTTCTTTTAAACCCATTTTGTTAAAGTTCACTCTTCTGCTTACCTTATTTTAAAAAGAAAATATTCAAACATGTTGAGAAAAAACTCTTCTGTACCTTAAGTTTGAACAATACACTGTTAATTCCACTATCCCCATTTACTCCTTAGACCAAGAATAAGAAATGTTAAAGGCAAAATGGTTGTCTGAGGAGGCCNCCCTCTTCCAACAACACAAGAGAAGACTCTACACATGGACTCACCAGATGGTCAATACTGAAATCAGATTGATTATATTCTTTGCAGCCTAAAGATGGAGAAGCTCTATACAGTCAGCAAACACAAGACCAGGAGCTGACTGTGGCTCAGATCATGAACTCCTTATTGCCAAATTCAGACTGAAATTGAAGAAAATAGGGAAAACCACTAGATCATTCAGGTATAATCTAAATCAAATCCCTTACAATTATACAGTGGACGTGAGAAATAGATTCAAGGGATTAGATCTGACAGACAGAGTGCCTGAAGAACTATGGACAGAGGTTCATGACATTGTTCAGGAGGCAGGGATCAAGACCATCCCCAAGAAAAAGAAATGCAAAAAGGCAAAATGGTTGTCTGAGGAGGCCTTACAAACAGCTGAGAAAGGAAGAAAAGCTAAAAGGCAAAGGAGAAAAGGAAAGACATACCCATTTGAATGCAGAGTTCCAAAGAATAGCAAAGAGAGAGGGGAGGCTGCTCCTTAAATTACATCTTGCTTTCTTCCCAGTTCTGTTTTTCTCACTCCCTTACAGATTTCTCCTGCGAGCAGCCCCCAATAAATCCCATGCCCAAGGACCCCCATTTGAGGCTCTGCTTCTGGGGAATGTGACCCAAGAGAGAAAATTCATTTCAAAGATAGCCCTCTTATGGATGAACATGTGGACCTGGGTGAATAAGAATATCTACTGAGATTTGGGCAACTCATGTACGTTGGTTTGAGACTTGTGTCCACAGTTGTCATATTTCACCTTTAATGTTGAAGGTTTCCTTGCCTACATGGCAGTTCAATCTCATTTGGGTTGATTCCAGGTGAGACAAACTGGCTGATGGATGATCTCCTTTTAACGAATCAGAGTTGCTGGTAGAAGTGTACTATGCAGTCTGGTTTTCTTGAGGTTGGAAATAGATGGTGAATTCAATGTAGTCATTAGGGAGATCCACTGCATCTGTTTTGGGTCATTTCGTCTCAGGAGACGCATATGGAATGTCTGAAGATCTGGTTCCAAGGGTCAGTTCTTCTGTGGGAAAGGGCCACGAGAAGTCCAAGTCTAAGCTCCAAAGGTGCCTATTGAGTGCCTCTCCCAGCCTTAACATCATGAAGGAAGGAAGCCCCAGGGAGTTCCCCATCACGGACTGGAACCAAGATTCAGTGAAGAGTCTTTTCCTGGGATGATCTCTCATCTCCCTGGAATTCTGGGTTCCCACAAAACCTCATACAGATGGTGCAAGTTTGATTCTGGGCTTCTGGAACTTGAGCCACACCCCAAGTGAAATTTACCTCTAGGTTGGCCAGGAGGCACTTTTTCTAATGTTTCCTTTTCCTTGCCCTTCTTGATCAGCTCTGGAGTCAAGAATCGGTGTGGAACAGTCTTATGTTTCCAAAATGATGGCAACAAATTGTCACCATCACCACCTCATAGGGTCAGGAAAGGACTCATGTAAATTTTTCAGCTTTTAAGATGAACATGACAAAACAATATTTAAAGGAATCTATCCTCCTAGGAATATGCTGTAAAAGTTAGTTCTTGCTGTTAGGACATTCTTTTTAACAAACATCTCACCTTGCAAAGTAAGTTAATTTCATTTTAGTTAGTCTTTGCAGGTCTGTCTATTGAGATTTCCTGCTTCAAAGCACTAGGAGGAAAAGCCAAAACTCTGTTGAGAGAAATTATATAAATGGGAGTTTATTTGAAGGATTAGCCTGCTTTTCATTTCTAGAGAATCTTCGTTTGATTCTTGGTGGGCCACTGGAGAGCTGAACACTTCAGTCATACTGTGGAGCAGTTGCTTTTGCTGGAAAATGCAGGGATGTTCACCCTTTCTAGCTTCACACAGAGGGATCTCATAATAAACACCTCTAGCTTACCAGAAATCTCATTTATTACAGAGACAATGTACCCCGTGTGAAGACCTGCATGGGAATGTTCTTTGAATTCTATGTACTAGGAGAATCTTGACTTCCTCAGAATTACTGGCAGACTTTATTTCTTAGACAACATGAATCACACATTGGACTATATTTTCCTTTTATGAGTGGGCCATCAGAAAGCTCAGAGCCAAATTTTTGGCTCATCTTTGGAAAGGAGCTTGCATAATTTTTTTTCCCCTATCTCTCCCATGGTTTTGTCTATCTGCATTTTTATAGGCCCTGAGTTTCAAGTTTTATCTCTACTTCATCTTAGGAAGTCTAGGGAGCCATCTGGCATCATTTAGATATCAAGACAGAGATAAAATATAGCATAAGCATTATAATTATCTCTAATCCTGAAAACCTCTATCAAACTACCTGTCACTCATCTTTAATAAAAGTACTAAATATACAACTCGACAGCAAAAACACTATTAAAAGTGGGCAGAAGATCTGAATAGAGGTGATCTTTGAACAACATGGGTTTGAACTACATAGGTCCACTTATCTGTGGGTTTTTCTTCAATAAACATTGGACATTTTTTTGGATTTTTAAATTGTCAAAATTTGTGACAATTTGAAAAGACTCATAGATGAATTGTATAGACTAGAAATATGGAAAAAAATTCAGCAAAAGTTAGGTATGTTATGAATCCTAAGATATATATAGCTACTAGTCTATCCTTATACAGGCATAAGGTGAGAGATATTTAATATAAAATTAGCAATGTATTATTTTTCTTACTGTTTTATAACTTTGCTTTCAAAGGCTTAACTACTATATAGTATGTGTCTCTCTTGCCATTGGAGAAATTTTATCAGCCTAGTATCACATTGTTTTTTAAAAAAGTAAAAATGTTACCAATATTGTATCGTGAATATGACTTATTTATTAATATATGTTAGGCTACTAGGAAGCAACTGTATTAATGAGGTAACCATAAAGCAAGCATATTGCTATTTCTTTGTTATCAATGCATGAATTATTACACCTGTAAATAAATAAAAATTTCTTTTTCCTATTACCTTTTAATTTTTGATGTCTTGTGTTAGTAATATGTATAATATCAGCAGTCTTTTGTATCATATAAGATAATAATGATATAGGTACTGACAAACAAGCATTCTTGTAAACAGATGATAAACTTATTGTATCAATAAACATAGTACAGTACTGAAAATGTATTTTCTCTTCCTTATGATTTTATTAATAACATTCTCTTTAGCTTACTTCATTCTAAGAATATAGTACATAATATACAAAGTAGGTGATTGATCATTTATGGTATCATCAGTAAGGCTTCCAGTAGGCTATTAGTGGTTAAGTTTGAGAAGTCAAAAGTATGCCTGTGCAATCAGTGCCCTTAATTCCCATGTTGTCCGAGGGTCAATAGTAGACATTTTTCCAAAGAAAGCATACAGATGACAGGTACATGAAAAGATGCTCAACATTACTAATCATCAAAGAAATGCAAGTTAAAACCATACAGATGACAGGTACATGAAAAGATGCTCAACATTACTAATTATCAAAGAAATGCAAGTTAAAACCATAATTAGATATCACCTCACACCTATTTGAATGGCTATTATCAAAGAGATAAATGTTGGTGAGAATGTGGAGAAAAGAGAACCCTTGTGCACTGGTGATGGGAATGTAAATTGGTGCAGCCACCGTAGAAAGCGGTATGGATATGGAGGTTCCTAAAAAAGTAAAAACAGAACTACCATATGATCCAGTAATCCCACTTGGGGATTATCTAAGTATCTGAGTATCTATCCAAAGGAAACAGAAACAGTAACTTGAAATCATGTATGTACTCCCACGTTCATTGCAGTGTTGCTTACAGTAACCAAGATATGGAAACAACCTAAGTGTCCATTATCAGATGAATGGATAGGAAAATGTGGTGTGTACACAACACACTCACACACACACACACACACACAATGGAATATTAGTCATAGAAAAGAATGAAATCTTGCCATTTTTGACATGTAAGGACNGAAACAACCTAAGTGTCCATTATCAGATGAATGGATAGGAAAATGTGGTGTGTACACAACACACTCACACACACACACACACACACAATGGAATATTAGTCATAGAAAAGAATGAAATCTTGCCATTTTTGACATGTAAGGACCTTGAGGGCATTATACTAAGTGAAATAAGTCAGAAAAAACAAATATAGTATGATCTTACTTATATGTGAAATCTACAAAAAATTCATAGCCTCATAGATACAGAGCACTAATTGGTGATTGGAAAACATGGGTGAAGGGGGTCAAAAGGTAGAAAATAAATAAGTTCTGGGGATGGATAGCATGGTGACTATAGTTAATAATATTGTACTTGAAAGTTGCTAAGAGACTAGATCTTAAAAGTTCTCATCACACAGCCACTATGAAAAACAATAAGGAGATTCTTTAAAAACTAGGAATAAACCTACCATATGATCCAGCAGTCTCACTACTGGACATATACCTGAAGAAAACCAAAATTGAAAAAGACACATGTACCTCAGTGTTCTTTGCAGCACTATTTACAATAGCTAGGACATGGAGGCAACCTAGATGTCCATCGACAGATGAATGNAAAACTAGGAATAAACCTACCATATGATCCAGCAGTCTCACTACTGGACATATACCTGAAGAAAACCAAAATTGAAAAAGACACATGTACCTCAGTGTTCTTTGCAGCACTATTTACAATAGCTAGGACATGGAGGCAACCTAGATGTCCATCGACAGATGAATGAATAAGCTGTGGTACATATATACAATGGAATATTACTCAGCCATAAAAAAGAACAAATTTGAGTCAGTTCTAGAGAGGTTCAAGAGGGAGGGGACATATGTATACTTATGGCTGATTCCTGTTGTTGTATGGCAGAAAACAACATGACATGGTAAAACAATTATCCTTCAATTAAAACAAAAAGAAAACAATAAAATAAAATCATCTTTTTACAATGAAAAAAAGACACCAAAATACAGGGAGAAGATGACCATGTGATTAGCCATGTCAAGGCAGAGACTGGAGTTATGTTAACAAGCCAGTGAGCAAGCAGAGTTACTCAGAGCTAGGAAAAGGCAAGGAAGCACCCTTCCCAGAAGTTTCAGAGCAAGCACAGCCCTGCTGACATCTGGATTTCAGATTCTAGCCTTCAGAACTATGAGAATAAATTTGTTGTCTTAAGCAACCCCCTCCCGGAAAAAAAAAATTTCTGAACCATAAATTTTTACATGTACACATTTGCATTTCCCTAGATAGTAAATTTGTTTGATTAGGAAAAAAAAAGTTCTCATCACAAGAAACAGCTTTTCTAACTGTGTATTGGTGATGGATATTAACAAGACTTATTGGGGGTGGTCATTCTACAATATATACAAACATCAAGTCATTAATGTTGTACACCTGAAACTAATATCATGTTGTAAGTCAGTTATACCTCAATTAAAAAAGAAGTTCTACTTAAATTATGGAGCAGCTTACATTCTGAAATGGGGTTAGACTATGGCCATACTACCCTGAATGTGCCCTGTCTCATCTGAAATGGGGTTAGGGTTTACAAGGGCAATTAAAATGTTGGTTCTGGTGACAAGCTCATGGAAGACCCAGATATAGGATCACTGAGAAAGGCAAACTGGCCCTTATCAAATGTGCAAAAGCAAAATGAGCAGGAAAACAACGTTTCTAACTATTTAAGAAAATACTGCAAACAGACAACATGATGAGGTCAGAGCATGAAAGACAGAGGGAGCAGCTGGGAGAGAAGTCCCATGAGAGCTTGCAGCATGGATCTCCTGGTGTCAGCCCCCAGAGGAATAGACAGAAACCTGGTGACCTTGACAGTGTATCTGCTGCAAAAGCACTGTGTGCTTGGTCTCAAACAATTTGTCTGTCCCTTGATAGAGATTTGCAAGAGGTGGTCTGATCATCGTAGTCTAGAATGTGTTTTCTTCTCTGTATATCACTTATTTTTATTTTTGCATATCACTTATTTTAAAATGAATATTTGAGGAGCCAGATCCAGTGGGGAAAGAAGTCTGGGGGAAGAATGAAAAGGGGAAGGGAGTTGTTGGAACTGTGCAGTGACCATGAACAATTTCCTCTTTATTTTTTGCTTCTTTGGTTGTTTTGGGGGACACCACCCAGGAAACAGTTTTGAAGAAAAGCACAAGCAAGAATAATACTTAATAAAAATATACTGAGCATGTACTATTTCCCCCACGAAATCTAACCATGACCAATGATAGAAAACTAGACTTTTGGAAAAACTCAGGACCAAAAATACACAAGGATAGTGTTAGGGCGTAAGTGAACTTTAGGCCACTGGGATGGAATTGTGAAGATATCAGTTGTAAATGGTTGAAAGAGTTCATCAAAGCAGGTCCTTGTTTATAATTTTCAATTCAGCATTTTTTCCCTACTAGTTACTGAAAATGCTGCAGAAGTTAAATGTAAAAACCGAAAACCTCTCTTCCATGGGTATTTCCCCTTACATTGCTTTAGTCAATCCTCTTTTGCCCCATGGATCATTCTTGCCAGTGGCCTTGAGAAAGCCCAGAGCCCAGGCTCTCCCTTGTCTCATGCACATGCCCAGTCCTTTCCAGGGAGGAAGCCGAAGAGTCTGCTCTGTCTTCACGGTTTTATCTCCTCTAAGCAGAGACCTCCAAGTTGGCAAGAGGGAAAGTGGAAAACCAACTCAAGTCAGTACCAGAACTGTACCAAATGCTCAGGAATGGTGGAAGCATGTATGTCTGGAACTGGGAGATGGAACTAAGTATGTCACACAATACAATGAACAAACAACTGTCCCACATGTATCTGCTGCCACAAATAATACTGCATAACAAAACACTCCAAAACTCAGACTTAAAAACCAACCATTTACTATGGCTCATGAGGCTACAGGATGACTATTTTTTGGTGCAGCAAAATGTAGGTGGACTTGTGAAAAATATCTCAACAAGATGCAACAGACCCCCAGCAGAGGGTAGAAGGCTTTTATTCCAGAAATGGTGAATTAGTGGGATTAGACTCTGAGTATTATGCGGAAACACAGTCTGCACTCAGATGGGAAACACCAAAGAGGCAGATCCCTGCCTCTTACTGGGATCTCAGACTGTCAATCAGACTTATAGGTGCCAGGCAGGACATGGAAAGTCCTCTCTCTGAAAACTTCTTATAGCGTGGCCCCTGTCTGGGGTCTAAGTATGCCACACAATATAATGAACAAACAAACAACTGTCCTATGTGTATCTACTGCCACACTTAATACTGCATAACAAAACATCCCAAAACTCAAACTTAAAAACCAACCATTTATTATGGCTCATGAGGCTATAGGATGACTATTTTTTTTACTGCGTTTCAGCACACATTTATGGTCAAATGTAGGTCAAGCTGGCACCTCTGCTGATCTTGGCTGGGCTTTCTATGTCTATGGATTGGCTGGCTGTTAGTCGATCATTCGTTAGCCTGAGCATGCTCTCATGGTCGATGTAAGGTTCTGAGAGAAGGAACAGAACCTCCAAGATCTCTTGAGGCCAAGGCTAGGAACTGCTGCACAGTCAGTCTGCCACATTCTATTGCCCAAAGCAAGGCACTGCAATAAATCTAGCACACTAGCTTTCTGTATCTTTCTACATTTCTGGATGTGCTATGTCACATTTTAACCTTAAAAGGAAGAACGCAGTAAAATTAAGCAGGGGCAGATATTCTACCTACAATGCCTGTGGATATCTATTGGATTTTTCTACCAGTACCAAAGCTAGAAACGAATAGTTATATTGAAATAAAAAAGCCAGCCTCTGAATTTTCCCCTATGATGAGTTACATGACTAATGTCTCCATCTGTACTTAAAACACATAAGCATATGGCTGAGGGAGATATGAGAGGTAGACAGGGGCTTCAGACAGGAAATGCCCTTGTATGTAAACTGCAACTGGTGAGAGAAGACACTCAGCATTAGAGCAGGGAATGTAGTCATTCATCCAGTGACATCACCAGGATGAGAGCTTCAGCTTTGCTGTCTGATGCAACCTCATAGGCTAGGCCAGAGCCAGCACTGAGATAAAGCCTGTGAGAGAGTAGACAGTTTCCTAAGAGCATGCCCTTCAACACCAAGGAAAGGAAAGGCACTAAAGGCGTGTCTTTAATTTTCTGTGACTTAACAACTGCAGCCTAGAAAGTTCCAACCCTATAGGAAAAAAAAATCATCTCCTGAAAAACAAACCCACAAAAGAAGGTTATTTTGAGAAATTTAGCAAGTGGGTAGACTCTCTCTAGAACCAGGACATCTGTGCCAAACTTTTCTTTTGACAGCTAAGTTATTGGCCAGATTTTCCAGGGGCTTCTAGTTTAAGATTCTGGGAAATGGCACCTAAGATCATTAAAAAAAAATAAATAAGGACAATCCTGCTCATTCCACATAAGCAGAATGAGCTGGTCTGGCCCTTGGAGGCAAAAGACTGGATGGGTCCTGGAGCATCTCCTCATGTCTCCACACTCAATCTCCTCACCTGGGAAATGGAGGACTGTATCCATTATGCATTGTTGTAGGATGGAATGCTGTCAGAATTTAGTGACTTAAAACAATGAACATTTATTATCTGACATTTTCTGTGGATTAGGAATTGGGGGGCAGCTGAACTGAGTGGTTCTGGCTTAGGGTTCCTCATTAGCGTTCAGTCAAGACATCAGCCAAGGCTCCAGTCATCTGAAGGCTAGCCTGGGGCTGCAGGATATGCTTCCAAGATGGCACCTCCACATAGCTGTTTCCAGGAGAACTCATGACATGAGTTCCTCATGTCATGGTGACTAGGCTCCTCCTAGAGCAGAGATGAGGGAGAAAGGAAAGGTAGAGGAAGGGGGCAAAGCCATAGCATCTTTTATAATCTAACCTCTGAGGTGACAGTACAGTGATTTTTTCCTGTACTGATACAGTGCTGAAGGGGACTGCTGCTGCTGCTGCTGCTAAGTCACTTCAGTCGTGTCCGACTCTGTGCGACCCCAGAGGCGGCAGCCCACCAGGCTCCCCCGTCCCTGGGATTCTCCAGGCAAGAACACTGGAGTGGGTTGCCATTTCCTTCTCCAATGTGTGAAAGTGAAAAGTGAAAGTGAAGTCGTTCAGTCATGTCCAACTCGTAGTGACCCCATGGACTGCAGCCCACCAGGCTCCTCCGTCCAAGGGATTTTCTAGGCAAGAGTACTGGAGTGGCTTGCCATCGCCTTCTCCATGAAGGGGACTAATTAGTGTTATTTCCAGAAGGTAGGGACCATTGGATGCTGCCATCACAGGGAATGAGACTAGATGAACTTGAAGATTCCTCCTCCTTGAGTGGTCTATTGTCTTTTGCAGAGAGGACACAGCCACACACACCATTAGTACCAAAAGGTAACAATATAAATATAAAACAGGATTCATTGGGAGACAGACTTCAAAAAGATGACAAGCAGACTGCACACAGTCCATCCATCTCAAGCTCTTGTGACCTTATAGAGGGCAGCACCTTCTGAATCGCATACACCTGGGAAGGGGCCCCATGGTGTGGAAATCCAATGTGCTATATATCAATATTTACAGGGAAAGAGAGAACTTTCTGAAGCCAGTGACTGAGATTCCTCAGAATTCTCCTTCTAAATGGCAAAGAAGTAGGCAATATATAGGCTTACAAATTTCTTGTGCACAATTCCATGATCTAAACACTTAGAGAATTCAAAAATTTTTTTAATCAGTGATTTATTAGCAAGACTTGCCTTCAATTATCTGAGAACTAATTATATTCTTTTTTTCCTTTGAGGGTGAATATTCCGATGTTTCACTATAGAAATGTTAATGTGTATAATTATAGGGTACAACCCCTGACACTGCTGAAGGGACTTAATAATAGACGGGATATACACTGTACTACCTTTCTAAAAGAAAAAAAGAAAATTCAGGTCTCCACGGGCAAAGCCTGCCTTTGTGCAGTTAACTCCAACAGGGCAGGCTCTGTAAAACGCCACAGTCATTTGATCTTGGCTGGGCTTTCTATGTCTATGGATTGGCTGGCTGTTAGTCGATCATTCGTTAGCCTGAGCATGCTCTCATGGTCGATGTAAGGTTCTGAGAGAAGGAACAGAACCTCCAAGATCTCTTGAGGCCAAGGCTAGGAACTGCCGCACAGTCAGTCTGCCACATTCTATTGCCCAAAGCAAGGCACTGCAATAAATCTAGCACACTAGCTTTCTGTATCTTTCTACATTTCTGGATGTGCTATGTCACATTTTAACCTTAAAAGGAAGAACGCAGTAAAATTAAGCAGGGGCAGATATTCTACCTACAATGCCTGTGGATATCTATTGGATTTTTCTACCAGTACCAAAGCTAGAAACGAATAGTTATATTGAAATAAAAAAGCCAGCCTCTGAATTTTCCCCTATGATGAGTTACATGACTAATGTCTCCATCTGTACTTAAAACACATAAGCATATGGCTGAGGGAGATATGAGAGGTAGACAGGGGCTTCAGACAGGAAATGCCCTTGTATGTAAACTGCAACTGGTGAGAGAAGACACTCAGCATTAGAGCAGGGAATGTAGTCATTCATCCAGTGACATCACCAGGATGAGAGCTTCAGCTTTGCTGTCTGATGCAACCTCATAGGCTAGGCCAGAGCCAGCACTGAGATAAAGCCTGTGAGAGAGTAGACAGTTTCCTAAGAGCATGCCCTTCAACACCAAGGAAAGGAAAGGCACTAAAGGCGTGTCTTTAATTTTCTGTGACTTAACAACTGCAGCCTAGAAAGTTCCAACCCTATAGGAAAAAAAAATCATCTCCTGAAAAACAAACCCACAAAAGAAGGTTATTTTGAGAAATTTAGCAAGTGGGTAGACTCTCTCTAGAACCAGGACATCTGTGCCAAACTTTTCTTTTGACAGCTAAGTTATTGGCCAGATTTTCCAGGGGCTTCTAGTTTAAGATTCTGGGAAATGGCACCTAAGATCATTAAAAAAAAATAAATAAGGACAATCCTGCTCATTCCACATAAGCAGAATGAGCTGGTCTGGCCCTTGGAGGCAAAAGACTGGATGGGTCCTGGAGCATCTCCTCATGTCTCCACACTCAATCTCCTCACCTGGGAAATGGAGGACTGTATCCATTATGCATTGTTGTAGGATGGAATGCTGTCAGAATTTAGTGACTTAAAACAATGAACATTTATTATCTGACATTTTCTGTGGATTAGGAATTGGGGGGCAGCTGAACTGAGTGGTTCTGGCTTAGGGTTCCTCATTAGCGTTCAGTCAAGACATCAGCCAAGGCTCCAGTCATCTGAAGGCTAGCCTGGGGCTGCAGGATATGCTTCCAAGATGGCACCTCCACATAGCTGTTTCCAGGAGAACTCATGACATGAGTTCCTCATGTCATGGTGACTAGGCTCCTCCTAGAGCAGAGATGAGGGAGAAAGGAAAGGTAGAGGAAGGGGGCAAAGCCATAGCATCTTTTATAATCTAACCTCTGAGGTGACAGTACAGTGATTTTTTCCTGTACTGATACAGTGCTGAAGGGGACTGCTGCTGCTGCTGCTGCTAAGTCACTTCAGTCGTGTCCGACTCTGTGCGACCCCAGAGGCGGCAGCCCACCAGGCTCCCCCGTCCCTGGGATTCTCCAGGCAAGAACACTGGAGTGGGTTGCCATTTCCTTCTCCAATGTGTGAAAGTGAAAAGTGAAAGTGAAGTCGTTCAGTCATGTCCAACTCGTAGTGACCCCATGGACTGCAGCCCACCAGGCTCCTCCGTCCAAGGGATTTTCTAGGCAAGAGTACTGGAGTGGCTTGCCATCGCCTTCTCCATGAAGGGGACTAATTAGTGTTATTTCCAGAAGGTAGGGACCATTGGATGCTGCCATCACAGGGAATGAGACTAGATGAACTTGAAGATTCCTCCTCCTTGAGTGGTCTATTGTCTTTTGCAGAGAGGACACAGCCACACACACCATTAGTACCAAAAGGTAACAATATAAATATAAAACAGGATTCATTGGGAGACAGACTTCAAAAAGATGACAAGCAGACTGCACACAGTCCATCCATCTCAAGCTCTTGTGACCTTATAGAGGGCAGCACCTTCTGAATCGCATACACCTGGGAAGGGGCCCCATGGTGTGGAAATCCAATGTGCTATATATCAATATTTACAGGGAAAGAGAGAACTTTCTGAAGCCAGTGACTGAGATTCCTCAGAATTCTCCTTCTAAATGGCAAAGAAGTAGGCAATATATAGGCTTACAAATTTCTTGTGCACAATTCCATGATCTAAACACTTAGAGAATTCAAAAATTTTTTTAATCAGTGATTTATTAGCAAGACTTGCCTTCAATTATCTGAGAACTAATTATATTCTTTTTTTCCTTTGAGGGTGAATATTCCGATGTTTCACTATAGAAATGTTAATGTGTATAATTATAGGGTACAACCCCTGACACTGCTGAAGGGACTTAATAATAGACGGGATATACACTGTACTACCTTTCTAAAAGAAAAAAAGAAAATTCAGGTCTCCACGGGCAAAGCCTGCCTTTGTGCAGTTAACTCCAACAGGGCAGGCTCTGTAAAACGCCACAGTCATGACTCCATAGCAGAAAATGGACCTTATTACCTCCTGGGTGGATTTTTCATGTCACTGAAATCTAATTTCTGAGATACTAGAGATATTAATCAGAACTGTAATAAAATACAGGCCCCAAATTATTAGGGGTAGATGTTTTTGAAAAACATATTTACATGTTTAAAACTGAGGTACAGAAATGATGAGTTACATATGTCAGAATGGTTTTGAGTCTGACCTGCCTTTTATTATCAGTATGGCCTGAGATAAATTACGCTACCTTTTTGAGATGGAGTTCCTCATCTGTAAAACGAGAATGATGGCGTTTAACCTGGGGGATTATTGTGGGAGCTGATGAAATGATGTGGCTTGGAGCTCAGTGCTAGATAAATGACAGTTCTTCCATTGCCCTCTGCCACCCTCTGTCTCCCAAGTTCTACAAATTGGACCTTGGCTCCAAACAAACGCTGGTGTATTTGGCCCCTCATCATTTGGGTAAGTTGATAAAATCATTCTTTCTTGCTTTAAGTGTGTTATGTGACCACACAAGCCTAGACACAATGTAAGTGATCATACAGAAAGTATGATTCCCAGATCAACAAATTCCCAGTAGGTCTAGATAATTGCCTTTTCCTTAGCAACAGACCTAAAATTTTTCTGAATTTTGTTGCATTTCTCGACCCATAAAATAGCTCATATCAAAGAAAGCATGATGAAAGGAAGACTGAGTGTGTTTTAAACTGGCTCTGCTATTTCGTATTGGATTTAGAATACAAGGCAATTGGAGTCCAAACCCTGCTTCCTTAGATGACCAGAAGTGTTTTGGGGTTGTTAGCCCCAAGTTAGAGATTAGGATTTCAAAGAGCTACCCAGGAAGCAAAGTTGAAATTTGTGAGTTGCAATTATTTTTATACATACCTCATGTGGTTAAACTAATTCTCTCTTTTCTTGGTGGTGGCCTATGTAGTAATAAGCACTGTACTGAGCTTCAACCTACTAGTGAATAAAATCTCTTTTTCCTTTTTGGCATTTTCTGATGGTGCAAAAAACATGAGGGGGGCGGTCATCATCGGTAAGAAGTGGATGAAACAGCTTTACAATTGAAAGATGACATTTTTTTCAACCTGTAGGTGCTCTGTCTCCAGAATGTGCCTAATTTCCATCATGTATATGAAAACCAAACCCCTCACTTGCCTTCCACCTTTTTCATTTCATTTTCCTTACTCAGTTCTCAGCCGTTGCAGAGGACTGATTACATACAGAGTGGGATGGTTTACTAAGGAGAGCAGTTTCCTTGCCCTAGAAGGCACAGGATTTGGGGAGCAGGCAGAGAAGGGCAGTGCACCCCTGCTCAGAGTTACAACCAAAGAGCTACTGAGTGTGTGGTTCCTGTGAACTGTCTAATCCCTTCAGTTTTGTGATCAGAAAAGGGATAATCACTGAATGTACAGAAAGCTAGCTCTGTGCTGAGTAATGCAGTGCAGGGTGAGCCCGCGGACTCAGGACACAGAGACGAGGCATTTTTCAGTCTCTTCCTTACATACTTCTCACTAAACCTAACCCACATCATGCTAAATATATAAGGTGCTAGGTTTAATCTTGTTGTAATTACATTATGAGATAGTATAAGTGAAACATGTTGGATGTAGGATTGGAGGGCCTGGGTTTGAATTTTGTCCCTGTGTTCCCATCACAAGCCCTTCTCACTATGTGACCTTGAGCAGGTTTCTTAACCACTCTGTGTTTCTGTTTATTTGTAAAATGGGTGAATACAATATTTTATTGAACTGAAGACATTCTATCAATACACATAGGGGGAAAAAGCACCAGGATTCGCAGCAAATGTATGGGATGGGCTGGAAGGTGCTAGTAGGTCTTATTACCTTTGAAAGCCTTGCAGGGCTCCTGTTCAGATTCAGGGAAAGAGCCAAAGTCCTTCCCCTTCCTGGTGAAGCTGCCTTCCCCTCCCCCACCTCACCTCCTACCACACCGCCTTTGGCTCTCTCCCCCAACCCCAGCCACAGTGATCCTAGGACAGATTTTGAGACACTTCAAAGATGGCCTCCATAGCCCCTCTTCCCTCTACCTGGAGCCCTCTTCCCCTCATGTCCTTGTGCCTGACTCCCTCACCTCCCTCAGGCTGCTGAGGGGCCACAGTCTCAACAAAGCCTTCTAGAATCATCTTCTTACAATCACAAACTTCTCCACCTCAGACTCTTCCTGTTGCCCCTCTCCACGGCACTATCCATTGTCTCTCCTGCCATGACCCTGAAGGAAAGTTACACCGCTCAAAATAGCCTGGAGTTAAAACTCCCCTCCAGGTCCTCCCCACCATTCTATGCAAAACAAAGAACTCTCTCACCAGAAGAAAAAAATGGACATTAAGGTTGATTACGCCCAGCTCCCAGCTGGTCCAGCCTCTGGCCAATCTCCAAAATTCCTTGCCCCAGCCATTTAAGAGATAACTACTCCGAACAACCTTAGAGAAGAACAGGCCCCCCCTAAGACAGTAGCTTTCCACATACACGCCTGTATATACTTAAGTCTCTAATCTGTCTGCAGCCCCTTCTTGCCTCATTAAAGGTGATCTGTTCCTGTAACGTGCTGGTCTCATTCTTTTTCTGAATCTTGCCTTCTCTAACTCCTTTACCCTGCTGCTGCTGCTGCTAAGTCACTTCAGTTGTGTCCGACTCTGTGTGACCCCACAGACAGCAGCCCACCAGGCTCCCACGTCCCTGGGATTCTCTAGGAAAGAACACTGGAGTGGGTTGCCATCTCCTTCTTCAATGTAGGAAAGTGAAAAGTGAAAGTGAAGTTGCTCAGTCGTGTCCAATTTGTAGCGACCCCATGGACTGCAGCCTACCAGGCTCCTCCATCCATGGGATTTTCCAGGCAAGAGTACTGGAGTGGGGTGCCATTGCCTTCTCCTACAGACCCTATAAAACTACTTACTCTGTCCATAACTACAAAATCATTGCAGGATGGGAAGGGAAATTTGTCAGCTTTGTTCACTGCTGGTAGCCTAGAACAGCTCCTGACATGAGGCAGGTGCTCAAAAGTTTGTTTTGTTTGAGTGAATAAGTACTAACATTTTTAAACTGGGCCACTGAGACACTTAAAGAGAAGTCCACCTCTGCACTGTCCAATATGGTAGCTGTCTTAGCTCAGGCTACTGTAACAAAACACCGCAGACTGAGAGATTTAAATAACAAACATGCATGTCTTACAGTTCTGGAGGCTGGATGTTCAAGATCAAAGTGCTGGCAGGTTTGGTGTCTGGCGAGGGCCCGCTTGGTTCACAGATGGCCGTCTTCTTGTATCCTTACATGGCAGAGAACAGAAAGCAGTGAGCTTTTTTGTGACTTTTATAAGGACACTAATCCCGTTCATGAAGCTCTGCCCTCATGACCCTCATTCATCCTAATGACCTCCCAAATGCCCCACCTCTTAGGAACACCATGGGAAAGTATTTCAACATATGAATTCAGGGGGCCCACAAATATCCAATCCAGAACAGAGGCTCCATTAGCTCCACATGGTGACTCAGCACTTGAACAGGTCCAAACTGTGATGTGATGTAAGTATCAAATACATATTGGATTTTGAAAACTTAGTATAAAAAAGAATGCCAAATACCTCAAGAATCTTTTAAATACTGATTACTTTCTGAAACAATAATATTTTAGATATTCTGGGTGAAATAAAACATATTAAAATTACATAATTTTCACCTGTTTCTTTTTACATGTTCAATTAAGATGTTAGAAGATTCTAAATGTAGCTCACATTATGTTTCTTCTAGATAGTGCTGGTGTGCGTGCTTCTCTTCAACATCCACACAAGGAGTCATATACAGAACTCAGAGACCTGCCATTAGTGAGTTTGGCTGGCAGACGGAAAAGAGAAAGAAAAATCAAGAGATCACTCGATACTGGGTCCTCCTTCCAACAGGTTGGCAGAATACTGGGGAGGATGAAGAGGATGAATTGACTGGTGGCAAGACTTGCTTTGGCAAATATAAGGATGTATCTGCAGTTAGCTGCACATCTGTAATACATCTGGCTACATTTTTATGCATGCTGCATATACTAACCTATTATCAAAAATATTTTGTAATGAGCCACTTAATCAAAGAACCCTCACTTGATATTTTCAATTTGAAATTGGATATAAAGAAATATGGATGGATCCTTATCTGCTCAGCATTTCTCATGATTCTGTCTACCTGTATTCCTTCCAGGGCTTCTCAGGTGGCGTTAGTGGTAAAGAACCCACCTGCCAATGCAGGAGATGTTAGAGACGTGGGTTCGATCCCTGGGTCAGGAAGAGCCCCTAGAGCAGGAAATGGCAACCCACTCGAGTATTCTTGTCTAGAGAATCCCATGGACATAGGAGCCTGGCGGTCTATAGTCAGTCCATAGGGGTGCACAGAGTTGAATATGACTGAAGTGACTCAGCACACATGTATTCCTTTCATTGGGGCAGAAAAGTAGAAGCATTTATTGAAAAGGTATAGGTTTTATTTTTTATTCATTAAACAATTATTTGTTCCAGGCATAGTTCTGGCCATGGGGGATAAGGCCATGCATAAAACAGACAAAAACTCTTGTCCACATGGAATTTTCATTCGAATGGGGCAGACTGATCATAATAAAAATAATAAAGTGGATAATAAAAAATAAAGTGGATTGAGTGAGTTATAAGTGATGTGGAGAGATCATTTTCGAGAAAGGAGCATAGGGAGTACTGGGGAGGTGGCCATCTGGTTGGTGAAATCCTCTTTGATGAAGTCATGTTGGAGCTGAAAGTGAGCCTTGACCATCTACGGAGGGAAGGCCTTGCAGGTGGCAGGGATGGCATGTGCAAAGGCCCTGGGGAAGGGGGAGCTAAAGATGAAACATTGGCATTGCGTGAAACAGGGAGCCACTAGGGGCTTTTGAGCAGAGGTGTAACATGGTCTTTCTTCCTTCTTGAGAAAATCACTCTACTTGCTCTGTGAAGAAGAGGCTGCAGGGGGAACCCCCAGCAGAAGCAGGAAGAGGGATGAGAAGAATCTGGATTAATCAGGAAAGGACTGTACATGGAAGCAGGGAGGTGCAGCAAGAGTGGTGGGAAATGGTCAGATTTTGGATGTTTTTGTTTCTGCTGTGATTTCTTTAGAAGTTGAATGGAGGAAGCAAATAGCTGGGAGAAAGGTACTGAGTGCATGATATTATTGGGGGTAAAATTTGAACGTTTTCATCACAGAAAATTGCAACAATAAACTAGTGCAATCTAATGGTGGCATTTGGAATTCAAGCTCATTTACCTGACTCAAAACTCTGTAGTTTTTTTCTTTAACAGCACACCTGTTTCAGTGGCAAAGACCTAAATTAAACGTGGGCTAAAGAACATTTAGATTTCACGCAGAGTGACAAATCATGGTATTTGATAAAGGTCACAGGAAGGATTTTCACATTTACTAGGCTGAAATAAATATGCATCGTGTCTGGCAAAATGTTAAGCTCACATTAAGTGCTTAATAAGTATCTATTAGTGACAAAAATGCTAATTAATGATTTAATATAGTTTGAAACAGAAATGCATTAAGAAACATGCTATTTATGTAACATGATTTTCAAAATACTCATAAATGACCTCGAACTTGATTCTCCTCCATCTTGTTCCCTTTACCCTCTACCATATAGAATGGTAAAGGCTGACCTTTCCTCATTTTGCCTATTTGTTCTTTTCTGGAAGTAGTTTCCTAAGAACTTGAAAGTTTTCTAAGATATTATTCTCTGGAAGGAAGGAAAGAAGGAAGGTGGTGACTGTGCCTCGGATTCTGCTAGTCTCAGCCAGGAGCCCCCCATCCCCCACTGCACCTCTGTTGTGAGGGTCTGGGGACAACTCCTCCACCCAGCTGCAGAGCCCCAACCCCATCGTCTGTAGTCGTGAGTGTCCCCAGCTTAGGAACAACCTGGCCACATCCTTAAGAGGTCACCTCTGCCCAAATGAATGAATGGAACTGGGAGTAAATGTATTCTAATATCAGCTCTAAAAATGATTTAAAGACTTCTAACAAGAAAGAAAAAAAAACAAATCTAGGTCATGAATGGGTAGATTCCTCATATGAAAACTTCTAAGAAATCAAGGTGCTTTAATTCTCAGAATTGTTATTTTCTAAAACCATCATTCCTCCTTAAAGTCTTCCTATATGAAGCAACTCTGTAGATTAGGGTTTCTTGACCATGGCCCTCTCACCATTTTGGGGAGGACAATTCAGTGTGGTAGGAGCTGTCTTCGGGGAAGGCAATGGCACCCCACCCCAGTACTCTTGCCTGGAAATCCAATGGACGGAGTAGCCTGGTGGGCTGCAGTCCATGGGGTCGCTAACAGTCGGACAGACTGGGCGACTTCACTTTCACTTCTCTCTTTCATGCATTGGAGAAGGAAATGGCAACCCACTCCAGTGTTCTTGCCAGGAGAATCCCAGGGATGGGGGAGCCTGGTGGGCTGCCGTCTATGGGGTCACACAGAGTCGGACATGACTGAAGTGACTTAGCAGCAGCAGCAGCAGCAGGAGCTGTCTTAGGTACTGTGGGATGTCATAGCCTCTCACTTTGCTCCATTGCTACCACCAAAAACGTCCCCAGACATTCCTAAGTGGCCCCTGGGGACAAAACCACCCGTGTTGAGAGCCATTGCTATAGTTACAGGGATACTTAGAGATATATTATGGATATCGACATATACACAGAAGATGGACTGAAAGCTGTTTCCACAAACTACCCTAGAAGGTAAGGGTTGAGTTCAGCAAGCAGAAGGTTTGCATTTTCTAATTTCCAAACCACTGTTTTGCATCTTTTTTGGTAAGCCTCTAGTACCTCTGTAATTTACAAAGACTTTGAGAAATCCTACATCAGTTCTAATTCTTTCCCCTAAGCTGATTTTCAAGTGAAAGTAATCTGTCTAAACACCTGAGACAGTCGAGAAGAACCTCGTTCGAGATGTGGAACTATTTCTTTAAAAGGCATGAGATGTGTCTTGGTAATGCTCCAGGCTGCCGAAATACCACGTTTGCAAAAGTACACCCACGGTAGAACCTATCCAGCTTTCCCCTCCATTTACGCTCACCCACGAAGGCATCCTGTGGAACCAGGCAGCAAAAGCCACAGGCACTAATGGGACAGAGCAGGACACTGGTTGAGTGCTGCTGGTAGACCTGGGACCATGTCCCTCTGGTATATGTACATCTGAAAAGCCCAGAGTGAAACCCACTGCTGGATGATGATCCAAGTAGCAAACTCAGCAGTGATGATGGCCACTTGTCCCTCCCCTCTCAGGACACACTATACTGGATTCACTCCTCTACTAATGAAAGCCATAAGCTTCTCATATTCTTAGTAAAATTCTCCATGTCTTCCTTGTTCACTGTCAACACAATTATTTACGAATCAGAAGGTACACTTTGAAAATTACCAAGATCTGTTATAGCTCTGATTCTAATCAGTGTATTCTTTTTTTGATTTACATGTATAAAATAAGTTTTCCAACTATATTTTTATAAAGTAAAACAGATATAGTTTCTCTGCTTTTCATTGTACTTTTGAAAGGGACAAAGGAACACAATGGGCAGCCATGATTGGAACATGTCATAAAATGCTTGGAAAAAATTTTAGGAAGAGTCAGCTGGCAAACTTTTGGTCATGATGGCAAGACTGTAAGTTCACAGCTTGAGGGCTCCTTAGTTCTAAACAATTCACATGAAGTTAAAAGTNTTGGTAATGCTCCAGGCTGCCGAAATACCACGTTTGCAAAAGTACACCCACGGTAGAACCTATCCAGCTTTCCCCTCCATTTACGCTCACCCACGAAGGCATCCTGTGGAACCAGGCAGCAAAAGCCACAGGCACTAATGGGACAGAGCAGGACACTGGTTGAGTGCTGCTGGTAGACCTGGGACCATGTCCCTCTGGTATATGTACATCTGAAAAGCCCAGAGTGAAACCCACTGCTGGATGATGATCCAAGTAGCAAACTCAGCAGTGATGATGGCCACTTGTCCCTCCCCTCTCAGGACACACTATACTGGATTCACTCCTCTACTAATGAAAGCCATAAGCTTCTCATATTCTTAGTAAAATTCTCCATGTCTTCCTTGTTCACTGTCAACACAATTATTTACGAATCAGAAGGTACACTTTGAAAATTACCAAGATCTGTTATAGCTCTGATTCTAATCAGTGTATTCTTTTTTTGATTTACATGTATAAAATAAGTTTTCCAACTATATTTTTATAAAGTAAAACAGATATAGTTTCTCTGCTTTTCATTGTACTTTTGAAAGGGACAAAGGAACACAATGGGCAGCCATGATTGGAACATGTCATAAAATGCTTGGAAAAAATTTTAGGAAGAGTCAGCTGGCAAACTTTTGGTCATGATGGCAAGACTGTAAGTTCACAGCTTGAGGGCTCCTTAGTTCTAAACAATTCACATGAAGTTAAAAGTATAAACAATATTAGAAACAGAAAGCCATACTCTAGATAAGCTAAACATCTCGGCAGGGCAGAAATGGAACGGAAATAGACATTGGCGATCCAGGTGGAGCTGAGATCAAGAAAAGGAAGAGAGGATAGGAACTTAGGGGTGGAGGGAGTAGCAGTGCCTACAAGGGCTGAGAGGCAGAACCTGGTTTGATGGTGGCTTCCCCAGCGAAGTCAGGGAGACTGACACCCGCCCCCGGCAACTCCAGCCCCAGTGAGTGAATACATGGAGTTGACACCTCTGTCTAACAAGTCTACCAACTTCCTAGAGAGACAAGATGGTCTACCAAGTTCATTTCCTCCCATCAGCTCCATAGCCCTCTTTCATATCGCCCTACTTCTGTCATGTTTCAATAGTCCTTAAACTGTTCCTCTGCTTTTCAAGCTTCCTTATGAGATGAATTCAATGAATTTCAAAATATTACTCAATCACACCATCATGCGGCTCCAAAACTGTGTTATTAGCTCTCCACTGGTAATAGTAATGTCCATGCTCTTTCTTACTGTCTTGCCATTCAAAGCCTTCCATGTACTGGCCCAGACCTGAGAGTTCGAAAAATGGAGGCTAGCATGGGACACTCTGCTCTTGACTCTTAAGAAAACCATCAGTTGCATTCCTCAGTGAAGAGATGCTAAAGAGGGCCTCTGTGGCTGTACTTCCCAGCTCCTATTCCCCTTAATGGTCTTCTAGAGACCATACCATTGTCACTCCCAGTCCAAGGGGTTTGAGTAGGGTTGACACCATGCCAAGCAACCAGGGACAATCCCAGGGTATTCCATTCTTGACAGTGAATGACTTGGGAAGAGGCACAGATCGAAGTCAAAGCTGATCCTTACACTGGGATTTCAACTATTGGGAAAGAGAAGCTCTCTTTAGCAGAGGTTGCTGAGCTGTGAAGACAGAAGCCTGGGAAATCTTGGCAGCCACCAAGAATGAAGGGACTACATTGAAAAGTCCAGATGAGACAGAATGAGTGAGGAAGCTTGTCGAAAACATGGGTGAATGACTTCATAGAGGAGCAGGGTCAAAGGATGGGGAGCGATTAAGTAAACAGGAAACACAAGGAGTTCACCAAGACAGCTTTTCTCTGGACTTATCTATTCTTGATCCCTATTTCTGTGCACTTCTGCTTTCCTCGTTTGGGATGTGTTTGATTTCATGGCAGGCCTCTCAGGGTTTTCTCCTTCTATATTCACCTGCTTCACCAAGAGGTTTTGTGTCTAAAGCATCTAACATGTCAAGTCATCACTAATTAAAGTTTTTTAGAGAAGAAAAGAATTTGCCTCTTGCAGCTATCTCTGACTTTTAATCTAGTACCTGTAAGAAGAAATATGGGAATTTGCAACTGAGGCTTTTTCCTGATTCAAAGCCCAAAGCAACCTCTCAACCTTTCTCTTCTGCTCCCACCCTGTGATAAGGATGTATGAACGAGGCCTGGCCTTCATGAGACCCATGATATACCCATTCGCACTCCTCTTTTTAGACACTCAGAGCCTGTAAGAAAGCCCAGTTTGTATAAAATAGATAACACAGAAAACAGACTTTTGGACACAGGAAGGGAAGGAGATGGTGGGACAAACTGAGAGAGCAGCATTGAAACACACACATTGCCATATGTAAAATTAGATAGCCAGGGGGAATTTGCTGTATGATGCAGGGAGCTCAAATCCTGTGCTCAATGACAACCTCGAGGGGTGGGAAGGGGTGGGAGGGAGGTTCAAGATGGAGGGGACATATGTATACCTGTGGCTGACTCATGCTGTTGTATGGCAGAAACCAACACAATATTGTAAAGCAATTATCCTCCAATTAAAAACAAATACATTTAAAAAGTAGATAACTAATGAGAACAGAAAGCACAGGAATCTCTACTCAGTGGTCTGTGGTGACCTAAATGGGAAGGAAATCCAAGGAAGAGGGGATATATGTATATATGGAGGTAACAGACTTTGCTGTACAGCAGAAACTAACAAACATTATAAAGCAACTGTACTGCAATTAATCAAAAAAAAAAAAAAGAAAGGCAGTCCAGTTTTATAGAAGGCTAAAGATAATACTTAAACTCAGCAGTTCTCAAAAAATGGTCCCTGACCCAACAGCATCAGCCTTACCAGGGAATTTGTGCTGTGGGCTTAGTTGCTTAGTTGTGCCTGACTCTGTGACCCCATGGACTGTAGCCACTAGGCTCCTCTGTCCATGGGATTCTCCAGGCAAGAATACTGGAGCAGGTTGCCATGCCCTTCTCCAGTGGGTCTTCCCGTCCCAGGGATGGAATCCACATCTCTTGCATTGGCAGGCGGATGGAATGCAAATTCTCAGGCTCCACCATAGACCTACTGAATCTGTGTTTTCACAAACTCTTCATTTGAGGTGGATACCCTAGCATTTGAGACCCCGCTATAACTAGTGGCTTCCTTTAACTTCCAGCTGTTTGGATTCACCCAACTATTCCTCCAAGAGGTCATACAATTTGTTAACATTTTCATTAAAAAATGATACATTCAGAAGTTGAACTTAGTGTTGAATTAACTCAAAGAGCAAAGTGGACTAAACTTTCCATTCTGTGGTGAGTTCAATAAGATCCAGGGTCTTTAAACTCTGAGTACTATGCTCAGTTCAGTTCAGTCGCTCGGTCGTGTCCAACTCTTTGTGACCCCATGGACTGCAGCACGCCAGGCTTCCTGTCCATCACCAACTCCTGGAGCTTGCTCAAACTCATGTCAGTTGAGTCAGTGATGCCATCCAACCATCTCATCCTCTGTTGTCCCCTTCTCCTCCTGCCTTCAGTCTTTCCCAGCATCAGGGTCTTTTCCAGTGAGTCAGTTCTTCACATCAGGTGGCCAAAATATTGGAGCTTCAGCTTCAGCATCAGTCCTTCCAATGAATATTCAGGACTTATTTCCTTTAGGATTGATTAGTTGGAGCTCCTTGCAGTCCAAGGGACTCTCAAGAGTCTTCTTCAACACTGTAGTTCAAAAGCATCAGTTTTTTGGCACTCAGCTTTCTTTATGGTCCAACTCTCACACCCATACATGAAAAAAAACCATAGCTTTGTCTAAATGGATCTTTGCTGGCAGAGTAATGTCTCTGCTTTTTAATATGCTGTCTAGGTTGGTCATAGCTGGTTCTCAAACTTGACTGTGTATCAAAACCACCTTCTTCAAAAATGGATTGCTGGGCTCCACTCCCGGAGTTTCTCCAACAGTCTGTCTCAGGTCAGGCTCAAAAATTTGCATTTCCAACAAATTCTGTGTGTTGGTGATGTTGCATGGGACCACAGTTTGAGAACCACTGGGCTAAACTAACATAAAGTATTATCATCATGGGTTTCTTTAAAGAGAGGGAGGGTGATACTGTAGCTGCGTGAATTGTAAAGTGTCTTCACAATCCCCTTCCCTGACTCCCCTTCCCTCTTCCACTCCTGGATGCCAACACTTCCTATAACCCATCTCTCTACAGAGTGAAAATGTTACAGCAGATAATGTAGTTTCCTTAACCTCTTACACCCAGAGCAGGGGTTGGCAAACTTTTTATGTAAAAGACCAGAGAGCAAATGTTTTAGGACTTAATGCCAAAGGGTCTCTGTTGCAAGGACTCAACATTGACCCTGGCATTAGGTAAACAAATGGGCGATGGTGTGTTCCAATAAAACTTTATTTACAAAAACAGGGGAGGGCAGGATTTGGTCCCAGGGACATAACTGGCTGGCCCCTAATATAAAACAATGGTTCTAAAGTGAGGCCTGAGACCACCAGCAGCATCAAATGGTTACTTATTAGAAACACAAATCCTCAGACTTACTCCCAAACCAACTCAGTCAGGAAATCTGAGGGCAGAATCCAAGAGTCTGTTTTATTGAGACTTCCAGGTTTGGATGCTGACTCAACTTTGGATGCACTAGTCTAAAAGAGTGTTCCTTAGCCACACATCAGAACCACCTGGGCCCACCCCAGACCACTGACATTAGACCCTGGAGGCAAGACTCAGTTTTTAGTCTTCCCAGGGATTCTGATATGCACCCATTCTATGACACAGAGACCTAAAAGGATTGGTGCATCCTCTTTTCTTCTCCAAGTATATTGAGATGGGGCTCCAGTGATCATGTCTTTGTCCAGGTCATCGTCTCCTCCCCACTGTGGGGAACTGACTTCAAAACTATTCACCCCACTGATTTCACAGGGCAATTTTTTCAACCACTTCATATGGGCTCTGAAAGGTCAAAGCTCAAATTCATCTCCGGGCCCATCTGTGGTCATTTGCTGTTCTTGGCATAAGGTAAAAAAACACCTGCTCTCAAAAAACACAATCTCAAGGTCAGAGCTGGGGGATAGGATGCATATGCTTTTCTGAGCCTAAATAGATCAATGATATAACTTCTCCTTCTTTCCCTTCACCCCCACCTCCCAATGTTTACAATGAGAAATAGAAGGTGGCTTAAAGACAGCTTTTACTTTTAAAAGGCTGATGACATATGAAGCCACCATGCTTTCTTAGGAGCCATCACTCACAGGACACCTCTGGCTTGGGCAAACCATGACAGATGGAGTTCATGGAACAACCAGGATGGAATTTCAGCATTGGGAGCTGACTTCACAGTTGAGAGTGGTTTGGCATCTCTCAAGAGGCTCATCTGAGTTACATTTTATAACCACTTTTGGCATCTATCTGTCCTTTAAACCATTTCCACTCAAAGTGTGGTCCTTTGCCCTGCAGCACGGGCCTTACATGAGAACCTGTCAGAAATGTGGAACCTTGGGCCCCACTCCAGACCTTCTGAATCAGAATCTGAACAACTTCCAGGGGGAAGTACGCACACTTGAAGTTTGAGAAGCACTGTATCAAACTAATCTTTGCTGAAATGCAATAGGTGAAGGATTCTATAAAGCAAAGATAAAATATAACTGAGAATGTAGTTTGAGAGCTATCAGAAAGAGGAGAGAGATATTATGTCGAGTTATATATATCCTCAGACTGAGAGGGGTTTCCCAGGTGGCACAGTGGTAAAGAATCCACCTGCCAATGCAGGAGATGCAAGAGATGCAGGTTCGATCCCTGGGTCAGGAGAGGGAAGCCTGGCAGGCTACAGTCCATGGGGTCACAAAGAGTTGGACATGACTAAGCACGCACACAGTAGGTCCTAGGTCAGACTGAGTAATAATCATCAGATTTCATATCTGTAGGCCCTAGGGGTTACTATGACTAAATATTTCAAAATATTGGAATCATAATCATGATTCTGATTTTAAATTCCAAGGGAGACAGAAAATGAGGCATAAACAGAAGGTGAAACTTCGTGGTCAGACTGCAGAAAGGTTGACTACTACTATGGATGTGAGTGACTTTACATCACAGGTCAGTGATTTTACATGACAGTACACTGAAGAGGCTGACTGCACTCAATGATAGAAGAGGGATTGTGGACCTTACTTTTTCTTCTTGAAGAGGGGGAAAATAAATTGGCTGGACCATATCCATTAAGTGCCATCGTTCCCCTGTGAACAGGTTGCCGTTGCATCGCTCAGTCATGTCTGACTCTTTGTGACCCCACAGACTGTAGCCCACCAGGCTCTTCTGTCCATGGGATTCTCCAGGCAAGAACACTTGAGTGGGTTGCCATTCCTTTCTCCAGGGGATCTTCCTGACCCAGGGATTGAACTGGTGTCTCTTGTATTGGCAGGTGAATTTTTTACCATCTGAGCCACCAGTGAAATAAATCAAGAAACAGATTATGTGCTACTTATAGATGCAGGATACAAAAAAGCAATAGGAAAGACCACTTCCTTTTATGGATCAAGATACCACCTGTTCACGGAGCTTCGTGGGTAGTGCAGTGGTAAGAACCCACCTGCCACAGAAGGAGACACTGGTTCAATCCCTAGATCGGGAAGATCCCCTGGAGAAGGAAATAGCAACCCACTCCAGTATTCTTGCCTGGGAAATCACATGGACAGAGGAACCTGGCGGGCTTCAGTCCATGGGGCTACAAAGAGTCAGACATGACTTAGCAGCTAACACTTAAGATGCTAATAGCCAGCAATAGCTTAAAGTTTTGTTTCTCATACTTTTCTACCTGTGGCAAACAGATTCTAAGGTGGCTCTCATGATCCCCACTTCCTGGTGGTCATGCTCTTATATAAGATCCTCCCCTTGAGTGTAGGTAGGACATGGGGCTTGCTTCTAAGCAATAGAATATGGCAGGGGTGATGAGATGTCTGAATACATGGATGTGATTGTTACAGAAGATAGGAGACTGTCCTGCTAAGAGACTCTCTTTTCTGCAGGCTTTGAAGAAGCAAGCTGCAATTTTGTATGCTGTCATATGGAGAGGGCTTCCCTGGTGGCTCAGAGGTTAAAGCATCTGCCTGTAATGCGGGAGACCTGGGTTCGATCCCTGAGTTGGGAAGATTCCCTGGAGAAGGAAATGGCAACCCACTCCAGTATTCTTGCCTGGAGAATCCCATGGAGAGAGGAGCCTGGTGGGCTGCCGTCTATGGGGTCATACAGAGTTGGACACGACTGAACGACTTCACTCACTCACTCACTCATATGGAGAGGACCAGACAGTGAAGAGCAGAGGGCAGCCTCCAGCCAATAGCCCACAAAAAACTGAGGCCCTCAGTCCAGCAACCCACAAGGAATTAAGTGATGCCAACAGCTATGTGAGCTGGGAAACAATCCGTCTCCAGTTCAACCTTCAGATGAGAACGACCTTCTCTCATCCTCAGAGAGCCCTTCTTTACTGTCTGAATCTCCATCACTCCCACTTTCCAAGTAATCCCTTCCCCAGTCTACAGGGTTTGGTTTCATCTTATGATTCACTGTCACTTTCCACCTGGGTAGCTGTAGATATATGCTAATCTACAATAGTCTCCTTGAGTCTGATTTTCTCAGTTTGAATACCACCCTAGGAGGCTGCAGGACCTTAGTGGAACAGTCTGGAATGGATGGACTTTGGTGCTCTGATACCCTCTGCCAGGATGAGGCAAAAATAGGTCTCGAACAAAACATACCTCCCGTGGATGAACCCAGTTTATTGTAGACAATATACTTCAGATAACAAAAACATTTTCCTAAAGGAAATATAAGCTGCAAGGACATTCCTTGCCCCAGTGGTGCCAGTCGTTTATTAATTACAACAATCAAGCTGTTGCATGTTCCCCACATGCAAACTCTAGAGGCAAACTTTACACAGTTAGACATTGCCATAAACAAAATGGCCTCTGACACCTAATGTTGATCTCTAGTGGCACAAAGAATCAGTAGAAGCTATGAAATGAGAATATCCTTTAACACAAGCAAATTTTTTCAGCCAGGATTTCCTCCCCACACATCTTTCTAAGTGGAATGGTTGCATTATAAGCTCAGTCATCAGTGGTCCAGAGTGGGTCACTAGGGAATATAGATGGTTTTCACACCGCAGTCATGCTACATACATAAAATGCTCATGTGTGATCTTGTTACAATGATCTCCCAATCAAGAAAAGACATTATCTTAGCAAAGATGTTAACTCGTTTCTTTTTTCTTTCTCTTCGGTGATTAACAGGCAATCAGCACAGAGACCCCATTTTGCTAAAGCCTGTATTTTTATAGCCTGCCCAGGCCAATTTGACTCCCACGGGGGATCGTAAGTGGGTTTTAATCCATTTTCCAACCAAGCATTTCAAACACATGAGAACTAAACAGAATACTTTTAAAGCAAGCAAGATAGTAATTGTTTAGACTCCCCCCTCACACAAGGAGGAAAGCAAATCTGTCGTAATTACATGGAAAACTACATAAAATGAATTTCCATTCTCTAGTCATTCTTCCTTCTGAAGTGAGCTGTGCTTTTCAGTAGCCATATGTGTGTTGCAGTTCTATTTCCTTTGGTGGTACATTGGAAATGTCTCATTTCTGTAAGTCCTAAGCATGATGATAAGACCCAGTGGTGTCTTGCCCCTGTTTCCTCACAGTCCAGCTCTCTGGGTTCAAACGACACTGACCACTCATGTGGTCATGCTCTTTTGCCTGCTGTAGGGCCTAAGCACACAGTCTTCCTTTAGCCTGGAATATTCTCCCCTTTCTGCCCTCAGAATGCCTAGTTACCCTTCATAGCTCAGTTTATACTTCACTTGCTCAAGCAAGCCTAGCCCCACCCTGGCCCTAGGTCAGCTTTCATGCAAGAATTTCTGCTTCTTTCTTGTTTGGTTTGTGATTGTTCACTCATTTGGTTATTTATTTGATGGGTACTTGAATCCCTGATGTAATTTCAAGTTCTATGAACACGGGAAGCAGGCCTAGGTTTTCTGTTCTACTCATCAGCATATAGGAGGCACTGCATACTTGTTACATCAGCTGATGAATGACCGATGCTGACTTAGGGGATGGGTCTGTGCACTGGCCCAGGAACTATGTGCAAGGAAACTAAACAAGAATGGAGGAGACATAGTGGGGACAGAAGGAATGGGAAGGTGTTAAAGACAGTTCTTAGGGAGAAAGGGGTAAAGGTGGAGTTACAGCAAGAAAGGGACTAAAATGAATCAGACGAAGAACAAGGAAACCTCTTGAGTTCACAGTCACCTAAACTGAAGACCCTAAAAGACAGAACCCATGATTTTTAGAGCTGTTTTATAAGACTGCCGTCAAATGGGACTGATCTTCTAATGCAGAGCCTTAGGGAGCTGCCAGCAAGGTAGTTTCAGCTTGAGTTATGTGGCCCCATACACAGTCAGCTAGAGGGGTCATCAGTCCTTCACGGGCTAGAGTTCCTGGTCCTTGGGCATGAGGCAGAGTAAAAGGAAGATGAACCAAACCAAGCTGACTTTGTAAGGCACTCAGTGAACACTGACTGAACGTCATCTATGAGACGCTCACGAGATTTTGGAGTGACACTCCATGAGATTTTGAGTGACAAAGATAAATAAATAAGTTATCTCTGTCTTGAGAAATGTTTACTCTAGTCCAGGAAAAGAAAAAATATATGGAATATGAATGTATATGCATCAGTTCAGTTCAGTCGCTCAGTCGTGTCCGACTCTTTGCGATCTCATGAATTACAGCACGCCAGGCCTCCCTGTCCATCACCAACTCCCGGAGTTCACTCAGACTCACATCCATTGAGTCGGTGATGCCATCCAGCCATCTCATCCTCTGTCATCCCCTTCTCCTCCTGCCCCCAATCCCTCCCAGCATCAGAGTCTTTTCCAATGAGTCAACTCTTTGCATGAGGTGGCCAAAGTACTGGAGTTTCAGCTTTAGCATCATTCTTTCCAAAGAACACCCAGGACTGATCTCCTTTAGAATGGACTGGTTGGATCTCCTTGCAGTCCAAGAGACTCTCAAGAGTCTTCTCCAACACCACGGTTCAAAAGCATCAATTCTTCAGCGCTCAGCTTTCTTCACAGTCCCACTCTCACACCCATATATGACCACTGGAAAAACCATAGCCTTGACTAGACGGACCTTTGTTGGCAAAGTGATGTCTCTGCTTTTGAATGGACACACATTAAAACATATATAGATATACTCACACACAAATACATGTATAGCATCAATATTTGTAACACAGGTTACTGTCAGAGTTAAATATGTTTAAAGTGCTTCCAAAGCACTAAAAAAGAAAAGGGCTGGCCCTTCAGGGCAGTGAGGTGGAAATATTACAGTTCTTACACACGTGCTGACACTGGTTATGAAATGAGGCTATTTGCGTGAACCACCCAAGTGCCAGCACCAGGAAGTCCCCTAAACTTCCAGCTTGCCTTCTAAAATGGTACTGAAAATTCACAGCTAATTTTGGAAGCCCAGTGTCCCACCTTTTAATACTCCTGACTCTGTTGAATCCATGGCCTGTCTCTGCCATTCTCCCCCATGCACAGTCACTCTTTCCTGCACTGGGGTGGTCCTGCTCTCTTTTCCATTCAAGCAGTGCTCCCAAGTCAAGGGTCTGCTTCTGACAGACTATATTGAATGCTGTGGGTGATGGCAGTGAATGTGTATGTGTGTCTGTATTGATTACATCAGAGACCAGAGTTAACAAGCAACTTAAAATGAGATATTCAATCACCTTCTGCTTAAAACTCCTTACCTCTTCTTGCCACTAAGGAGCCACCATTGGTCAGCACTTGTATTTCACTTCCAGCCACAATACTGTCATTCTTATATTTCTGATTCCTGTCCCCTACTCATGACCTTCGTAAGGACCAGGAACAGTATTATTCTAATTAAAAGCAATCACTGTGTCATACAGTAGCAGCAGTCTCACTCCTGGGCATGTATTCAGAGAAGAGCATAATTTGAAAAGATGCATGCACCACATTGCTCATTGCAGCACTATTTACAATAGCCAGGACTTGGAAGCACCCTAAACGTCTATCAGTGGAGGAATACATAAAGATGTGGTACATATATATAATGCAGTATTACTCAGCCACAAAAAAGAGGAAAGTTATGCCATTTGCAGCGACATGGGTGGACCTAGAGATTGTGATACTAAGTGAAGTCAGACAGAGAAAGACAAATTATCATATGATATTGCTCAGATGTGGAATCTAAAAAAAAAAAAAAAAAATACAAATGAACCTATTTACAAAACAGAGTTGCAGATGTAGAAAACAAACATAGTTACCAAGAGGGAAAAGAGTAGATAAATTGGGAGATTGGGATCGATATACACATACTACTATATATATAAAATGGATAATTAATAAGAACCTACTGTATAGCACTCAAACATTCAAAAAACAAAGATCATGGCATCTGATCCCATCACTTCATGGCAAATCAATGGGGAAACAGTGGAAACAGTGACAGACTATTTTCTTGGCTCCAAAATCACTGCAGATGGTGACTGCAGCCATGAAATTAAAAGATGCTTGCTCCTTGGAAGAAAAGCTTCGGCCAACCTAGACAGAATATTAAAAAGCAGAGATATTACTTTGCTGACAAAGGTCCATCTAGTCAAAGTTATGGTTTCTCGAGTAGTCATATATGGATGTGAGAGTTGGACCATAAATAAAGTTGAGCACCAAAGAATTAATGCTTTTGAGCTGTATTGGAGAAGACTATTGAGAGTTCCTTGGACTGCAAAGAGATCCAACCAGTCCATCCCAAAGGAGATCAGCCCTGAATATTCACTGGAAGGACTGATGCTGAAGCTGAAATTCCAATACTTTGGCCACCTGATGTGAAGAACTGGCTCACTGGAAAAGACCCTGATGCTGGGAAAGATTGAAGGCAGGAGAAGGGGACAACAGAGGATGAGATGGTTGGATGGCATCATCGACTCAATGGACATGAGTCTGAGTAGATTCTGGAAGTTGGTGATGGACAGGGAAGCCTGGCATGCTATAGACCATGGGGTTGCAAAGAGTCGGACATGACTGAGAAACTGAACTGAACTGTATGGCATAAGTAACTCTACTCAACATTCTGTAATGACCTATATGGGAAAAGAACCTTAAAAAATAGTGGATATATGTATATATATAACTGATTCACTTTGATGTACAGCACAAACTAATACAACACTGTGAATCAACTATACTCCAATAAAATTAAAAAATAATAATAAAAGTTAGTTCTTAGGGGAATAAAAAGCAATTGCTTACCTAGTGGTTCCTAAATGATGACACAATTTCAAGTGCTTTATATATTTAGATATCAAGGCCCTTGTCAGAAACCTTCAGAGCTACATATGCTCAGATTGCAGGATTTAGGGTATTTTTATTATTTTTATTTTTTTCTATTTTTTTTAAATTTTATTTTTTTTTTATTTTACTTTACAGTACTCTACTGGTTTTGGCATACATTGACTTGAACCCACAGCTAGTATGTTCCCTGCACTGAAAAGTGAAAGTGAAAGTTGATCAGTTGTGTCCCATTCTTTGTAACCCCATGGACTATAGCCCACCAGGCTCCTCTGTTCATGGAATTCTCCAGGCAAGAATACTGGAGTGGGTAGCCATTCCATTCTCCAGGGGATCTTCCTGATTCAGGGATCAAACCTGGGTCTTGTGCATTGTAGTCAGATTCCTTGCCATCTGAGCCACCAGGGAAGCCCAGTGCCTGCACTGTATTGTACCCAAATATCCACCAGCAGGGTTGGGGGCAACATAACAGAACCAAATGAATTCAGGAGGGAGGCATAAATTAGGAGTTTTGGACTAAAGTATACACACTATTATATATAAAACAGATAACCAACAAGGACCTATTGAATAGCACATGGAACTGTATTCAATATCTTGAAATAATCTATAATGGAAGAAAATGTAAAAAAAAGTATATATATATATATATGTATAACTGAATCATTTTGCTGTACAGCAGAAATGAACACAACACTGTAAATCAATTGTACTCCAATGAAAATTAAGAAAAAAAGAATCCACTGAATTTCCATTTTTGCAACTACATGCACAGATATTCACACTAAGTGGGAGACATGAAAACCACAGCCTCCCCCATCAGTTCATGCCAGGTGTTGTCACCAAAGGATTTACAAGAAAACTTCTGGCTCACAGAACCTTTTGATTTCAGAAGGGTGTATGGGGGAGGTGAACCCGAGACCTTGAATCTGGATTGTGGCTGGATTAGAGTTGCCTGTTGGGAACAAAAGCCACTGAATATAGGTTTAAGAATCCAAAAGCCGCATGATGGGACTAATTCTGAGGGAACTCCTGCCTACTGTGACAGCTTCTGACTCCTAAAGAAAACCCTAAATCTGTATTTTTATGGAAAGCTTCCTAATTTTTCAATGTCATATTTCTTTTTTTTTAAATAAAGGCATTGTATACAAAGTGAAGTAAGCCAGAGAGAAAAACACCAATACAGTATACTAACGCATATATATGGAATTTAGAAAGATGGTAATGATAACCCTTTATGCAAGACAGCAAAAGAGACACAGATGTTTAGAACAGTCTTTTGGACTCTGTGGGAGAGGGAGAGGGTGGGATGATTTGGGAGAATGGCATTGAAGCATGTATAATGTCATATAAGAAATGAATTGCCAGTCTAGGTTCGATGTAGGGTGCAGGATGCTTGGGGCTGGTGCACTGGGATAACCCAGAGGGATGGTGTGTGGGGGCGGTGGGGGTGGGAAAGGGGTTCAGGAGTGGGAACACAAGTACACCCGTGGTGGATTCATATTGATTTATGGCAAAACCAATACAATATTGTAAAGTAAAAAATAATAATAATAGAAGAAAAAAAGAAAGGCATTATAATAAAATACAACACTTAGCCATACTTTTATTGCCTGATTCCATACTGTTGTTGAGGCCTCTGGTTCCTGGTTCATTTTATCAGCACCAGCTGATTTACAGGCTTTCCAATAGGTGACCCTGAGAATTCTTCAAGGTTCAGAATTAGAACCATCTGGGAAGCATTTTACTCAGTTTATTGGTGTGCGGGGAGGGAAGGGATGAATTTAAAGGCAATGACTCTCCAAAGGCACTCATTTAGAATAGCTTGTCTTAGAGCAGCTCTTTTCAAGTGACTACCAATATCAACTTTCAGTTAGCAAGCACAATCTGAAATTCATACGTGATTATCTAATCTGGCTCTCTTGTTGGGAAATAATGAAGAAATTGAGAAAAAACTGGGCTTGATTTGATATGAGACAACTACAGATGATTGAAGTGACTTCACTTTAGGTATGTATAGATTTTTATGTCCAGTATCTCTTTTCTGTTTTGGTTTCAAAGACTTCAGCCCCCACCAGTGAATTCAGTCCTTGATTGTTTTCCCATTGAAGAAAATGGAGCATTTTGTGTCAGCTCTCTTTGGATGAAGGCATTGCAGTGGCGATATTTGTTTTCTTGAATTTATAGCTCTATCCCATAGCAACCTATGTAGTAAAACTGGTGTGTGTGTTTATGATAGCGACTAAAGGGTAACAGAATATGCTGCCCAAAATATGAGTGCCGGGGTTCAAGACAAGCCACCTCAAAATACACTGCTTTGGTATATTGGTTATGTTGAACTGAAGACACTTGAAAAACAGCAAAAAAAGACTTTCTCTGAATTCTGCTTATCTGTCTAAAGTCAAATCCTCCAAAAGGAACTTTAAAATCATAAATCCTCATCCAGGGAGCTTCAGCAAACAAGGAAGACTGCCTCTTATTACAGGAGAAGACACTAGAAATCGACGCCACAGCCAGATAAACTTTGTCACAAACCATCATGTTTCTCCTCTCTGCTAAGGGCCTAATCATCTTCCTAAGTATCATTTATTCTCCCCTAAGAAGCCATGCTCCTTCCTCCCCTTTTCCTATTAAGATGGTATTTAAGCCTGAATTTGAAGAATTTTAGACAGTTATTCATTTTCCCCTGTCTCCCATGGACATATGAGGTATACATGTTAAAATAAATAAACAAACAAACTTGCTCATTTTTCTCTTGTCAATCTGTTTCATTACAGAGGTCTGAGCTAGGAATGCAGAAAATTATTTTTCCTTCCTACAAGACACATACACAAAGACAGAAAAAGATAAACAAAAAGAAGAATCAGTTCAGTTAAGTTGCTTAGTCATGTCCCATTCTTTGCAACTCCATAGACTGCAGCACGCCAGGATTCCCTGTGCATCACCAACTCCCAGAGCTTGCTCAAACTCATGTCCATCGAGTCGGTGATGCCATCCAACCATCTCATCCTCTGTCGTCCCCTTCTCCTCTTGCATTCAATCTTTCCCAGCATCAGGGCCTTTTCTAATGAGTCAGTTCTTCACATCAGGTGGCCAAAGTATTGGAGTTTCAACTTCAGCATCAGTCCTTCTAATGAGTATTCAGAGCTGATTTCCTTTAGGATTGACTGATTTGACCTCCTTGCAGTCCAAGAGACTTAAAGAACAGAAGGGGAGAAAAAGAGAGAAACTAAGACAGAGGTAGAAAGAGAGAGGAAAAAAAAAAACAAACAGGAAGACAGAAGCAAGCAACCGTGTTAGAGCTGGGAGGATGGTTTCGATCTTTTCTGAAGGAAGGCTGGTTCAGGTTTAAATGATCTGGGCCTTGCCTTACCTGACCAAAGCAGCAGCATCATTGTTTTCTTATAATGTACAAACTGAGGGTGGGCTTCCCTCAAAGCTCAGTTGATAAAGAATATGCCTACAATGCGGGAGACCCCAGTTTGATTCCTGGGTTGGGAAGATCTGGTGGAGCAGGGATAGGCTACCCACTCCAGTATTCTTGGGCTTCCCTTGTGGCTCAGTTGGTAAAGAACCTGCCTGCAATGCGGGAGACCTGGGTTTGATCCCAGGGTTGGGAAGATCCCCTGGAGAAGGGATAGGCTACCCACTCCAGTATTCTAGCCTGGAGAACTCCATGGATTATACAGTCCATGGGGTCACAAAGAGTCGGACACGACTGAGCGGCTTTCACTTTCACAAACTGAGGGCAGCCTGACTTTTTCCACTTTAAAAGAATCGTATCTCTGTAGAAATCAGTTGTTGAACTAAGAGAATCTGTGTTATCTATTCAGGTACTCTAAAATATGTTTTCTAATCCTCAACTTCTTTCATTCTTGGAGACACACCTAGACAGGCTATAAAATGATTCAAACCTGGCTCCCCAGGAAAAAACAACAACAACAAAATAAACAAACTTGATCTATAGCATTTGCTAACGCTAATAAACACTCACACCATGGCCAATTTCAAGCTAGTGCCACGATGTGAATTTTGAGCTGTGAAAAGATGTCCCTGATTGCCTCTCAGGACAGGGCAGAATCTGGCTCCATCACAGATGTAGTCAAAAGAACACTAAGCAAGATTAAGAAGACATGGGATGGCTTCTCATCCATAAAATGTGAACAAAACCACCACTCAGACTGTTCATGGAGTATACAGTCATCTTAAAATGGAAATAACAAAAGCAAAACTGTAAAGATCCTTGAAAACATGAAAAATTGAAACAAGTATTAGGCATTATCACCACTACCATCTCAGTGAACCAAATCTTGCTCAATTCTCAAAAGTTAAAAAAAAAAAAAAGATTGCATTTGATACTGTTTTTTGAATTGTGTTTTGTAGCTCCTAGTCATAAAATTTTCACACTATACAGAAAGAGCCAGCAGCCCATTTGGCCATAAGTGCAGAACAATGAACTCATCAGTGTTATTTGTATATGCACTGTAGCGTGGCCTGGAACCCCTGGTTACAAGAAAGCTTGAGTGTGTTCCCGGCAGCTTTTCTGCCTTAAACAGCTCCAGGGCAATGCCTACAAGGCAATGCAATTTCCCTTGGAACCTCTTCTGAGGCCTCTGCGAGATTTGCATAATTTTAACTAATTAAGCTCTAGCTTGATTTTGTAAACGATAGCAAAAGGAACAGTAAACAAAGGGAATCTCTCTTAATAGAGACAGTCTTCCTATAATTATCTTTTCAGAAGGGCACCATCCAACAGAAATGTAATGTAAGCAATACATGTGATAAAAAAAAATTACACATTAAGAGAAATAAAAAGAAACAGGTAAATTAATTTAATCCAATATATCTAGAATATTATCATTTCAACATGTAATCAATATAAAGCATATTAATGAGACTTTACATCCTTTTTTTTTCCCTGTAGTTAAGTCTTCAAGTCAAGATGGTTTACACTTGATTTCTTCCCCAGCACATCCCAGTTTGGACTTGCACATTCCAAGTGATCAGTAGCTACCTACGGCCAACGACTACCATGCTGGACAGTGTGGGTGCTTTAATATTAGGAAGCAGAGAATCTCCTGACTGCAAGAAAATCCTGAATCTCTCTTAATAGAGACAGTCTTCCTATAATTATCTTTTCAGAAGGGCACCATCCAACAGAAATGTAATGTAAGCAATACATGTGATAAAAAAAAATTACACATTAAGAGAAATAAAAAGAAACAGGTAAATTAATTTAATCCAATATATCTAGAATATTATCATTTCAACATGTAATCAATATAAAGCATATTAATGAGACTTTACATCCTTTTTTTTTCCCTGTAGTTAAGTCTTCAAGTCAAGATGGTTTACACTTGATTTCTTCCCCAGCACATCCCAGTTTGGACTTGCACATTCCAAGTGATCAGTAGCTACCTACGGCCAACGACTACCATGCTGGACAGTGTGGGTGCTTTAATATTAGGAAGCAGAGAATCTCCTGACTGCAAGAAAATCCAGTGTTTGTAGAAACTCTTTATTTTGACTTCCTTGGATTTTGTTAAGGGAATTTATTACTGAGAGAAGAGCAAACTCCCTCTCTCAAATCTCTGTTTCTCTAACTTTTCGGTCTCTATTATCCACTGGTTCAGTTGTCAGAGCAACCTAGACTGAGTGTGTTTACTGCTTGTAAAATGACCAAACCTTCTGGTCTGCACAGGACTGAGAAGTTCTCCAGTGTGGAGGACACTCTGACACAGGGAGAGACCTCGGCAAACCACAATGAACTGTTTGCCCTGAATCTGGAGGAAAAGGTTAAATGCAGGGGGAAGAGCCTATCTGCAGTTATAAGTCTTAAAAAAATTTTTTTATTGAGGTATGGTTGATGTACAATGTTATACAAGCTTCAGGTATACTACACAGTGATTCACAGTTTTTAAAGGCCATCAGTTGCTCAGTCGTGTCTGACTCTGCGACCCCAAGGACAGCAGCACACCAGGCTTCCCTGTCCATCACCAACTCCAGGAGCTTGCTCAGCTCATGTCCATCGAGTCAGTGATGCCATCCAGCCATCTCACCCTCTGTTGTCCTCTTCTCCTCCTGCATTCATATTATTATAAAACATTGACTATATTCCCTGTGCTTGTAGCTTGTTTATTTTTATACATAGTAGTTTGTACCTCTTAATCCCCTATCTCTATCTTACCCCTCCCTTCTCTCCCTAGGTAACCTCTAGTTTGTTCTCTATATCTTGGATTCTGTTTCTTTCTTTTTTTTTTAAAACTATATTCACATTTTATTTTTTGATTCCACATACAAATGATATCATACAGTATCTGTCTTTCTCTGACTTATTTCACTTAGCATAATACCCTCCAAATCCATACATGCTGTTGCAAATGGCAAAATCTCATTCTTTTCTGGCTGAGTAGTACTCCATTTTACTTATATACCAACAGCTGTAAATCACGAGCATCCCTGAAAGCTACTTTGGATCTTTACGTTCTGTCAACCTGGGATTCTGGGAATTGTCTCTGGAGCCTGGGCAGCAGGCTTTGCTATACTGCAGCAGTTCCCACCCTTTTCGACACCAGAGATGGGTTTTGCAGAAGACAAATTTTCCACAGGGTGGGAGTGGGCAGGTGGGTTCAGGGGGAGATTTGGGACGACTCAAATGCATTATATTTATTGTGTACTTTCTATTATTATTACATCAGCATTACCTCAGATCATCAGGCCTTAGATACCAGAGATTGGCAACCCCAGCTATACTGTACTCTTGAATGTTTCAAAAGTCCCTCTGGGCTCCTGGCTACTGTTCTAACTCCCTGAAACAAGTGACACTGTTCCCATGCATATGATCTTCTAGGTTCCTTCCAACCACCGTTTGTAGCTCTGTGTCTGTAGTTCCCCGTAATAGTCAAGGAAACTAAGAATACTGTCTGTTGTATCATGCTGGTTGCTGATTTTTCTGTCTATATGTCTTGAACTGTTCATACTGTTCTGAACAGTATGAAAAGGCAAAATGATACGATATCAAAGGAGAATCTCCCCAGGTTGTTAGGTGCCCAATATGCTACTGGAGATCAGTGGAGAAATAACTCCAGAAAAAATGAAGGGATGGAGCCAAAGCAAAAACAATACCCAGTTGTGCATGTGACTGGTGACAGAAGCAAGATCCGATGCTGTAAAGAACAATATTGCATAGGAACGTGGAATGTCAGGTCCATGAATCAAGGCAAATTGGAAGTGGTCAAACAAGAGATGGCAAGGGTGAACGTCGACATTCTAGGAATCAGCGAACTAAAATGGACTGGAATGGGTGAATTTAACTCAGATGACCATTATATCTACTACTGTGGGCAGGATTCCCTCAGAAGAAATGGAGTAGCCATCATGGTCAACAAAAGAGTCCGAAATGCAGTACTTGGATGCAATCTCAAAAACGACAGAATGATCTCTGTTCGTTTCCAAGGCAAACCATTCAATATCACAGTTATCCAAGTCTATGCCCCAACCAGTAATGCTGAAGAAGCTGAAGTTGAACGGTTTTATGAAGACCTACAAGACCTTGTAGAACTAACACCCAAAAAAGATGTCCTTTTCATTATAGGGGACTGGAATGCTAAAGTAGGAAGTCAAGAAACACCTGGAGTAACAGGCAAATTTGGCCTTGGAATGCGGAATGAAGCAGGGCAAAGACTAATAGAGTTTTGCCAAGAAAATGCACTGGTCATAGCAAACACCCTCTTCCAGCAACACAAGAGAAGACTCTACACATGGACATCACCAGATGGTCAACACCGAAATCAGATTGATTATATTCTTTGCAGCCAAAGATGGAGAAGCTCTATACAGTCAACAAAAACAAGACCAGGAGCTGACTGTGGCTCAGATCATGAACTCCTTATTTCCAAATTCAGACTTAAATTGAAGAAAGTAGGGAAAACCGCTAGACCATTCAGGTATGACCTAAATCAAATCCCTTATGATTATACAGTGGAAGTGAGAAATAGATTTAAGGGCCTAGATCTGATAGACAGAGTTCCTGATGAACTATGGAATGAGGTTCGTGACATTGTACAGGAGACAGGGATCAAGACCATCCCCATGGAAAAGAAATGCAAAAAAGCAAAATGGCTGTCTGGAGAAGCCTTACAAATAGCACTGAAAAGAAGAGAGGCGAAAAGCAAAGGAGAAAAGAAAAGATATAAGCATCTGAATGCAGAGTTCCAAAGAATAGCAAGAAGAGATAAGAAAGCCTTCTTCAGCAATCAATGCAAAGAGATAGAGGAAAACAACAGAATGGGAAAGACTAGAGATCTCTTCAAGAGAATTGGAGATACCAAGGGAACATTTCATGCAAAGATGGGCTCGATAAAGGATAGAAATGGTATGGACCTAACAGAAGCAGAAGATATTAAGAAGAGGTGGCAAGAATACACAGAAGAACTGTACAGAAAAGATCTTCACGACCCAGATAATCATGAGGATGTGATCACTAATCTAGAGCCAGACATCTTGGAATGTGAAGTCAAGTGGGCCTTAGAAAGCATCACTAAGAACAAAGCTAGTGGAGGTGATGGAATTCCCGTTGAGCTGTTTCAAATCCTGGAAGATGATGCTGTGAAAGTGCTGCACTCAATATGCCAGCAAATTTGGAAAACTCAGCAGTGGCCACAGGACTGGAAAAGGTCAGTTTTCATTCCAATTCCAAAGAAAGGCAATGCCAAAGAATGCTCAAACTACCGCACAATTGCACTCATCTCACACGCTAGTAAAGTAATGCTCAAAATTCTCCAAGCCAGGCTTCAGCAATATGTGAACCGTGAACTCCCTGATGTTCAAGCTGGTTTTAGAACAGGCAGAGGAACCAGAGATCAAATTGCCAACATCCGCTGGATCATGGAAAAAGCAAGAGAGTTCCAGAAAAACATCTATTTCTGCTTTATTGACTATGCCAAAGCCTTTGACTGTGTGGATCACAATAAACTGTGGAAAATTCTGAAAGAGATGGGAATACCAGACCACCTAACCTGCCTCTTGAGAAATCTGTATGCAGGTCAGGAAGCAACAGTTAGAACTGGACATGGAACAACAGACTGGTTCCAAATAGGAAAAGGAGTACGTCAAGGCTGTATATTGTCTCCCTGCTTATTTAACTTATATGCAGAGTACATCATGAGAAACGCTGGACTGGAAGAAACACAAGCTGGAATCAAGATTGCCGGGAGAAATATCAATAACCTCAGATATGCTGATGACACCACCCTTATGGCAGAAAGTGAGGAGGAGCTAAAAAGCCTCTTGATGAAAGTGAAGGAGGAGAGCGAAAAAGTTGGCTTAAAGCTCAACATTCAGAAAACGAAGATCATGGCATCCGGTCCCATCACTTCATGGGAAATAGATGGGGAAACAGTGGAAACAGTGTCAGACTTTATTTTTTTGGGCTCCAAAATCACTGCAGATGGTGACTGCAGCCATGAAATTAAAAGACGCTTACTCCTTGGAAGAAAAGTTATGACCAACCTGGATAGTATATTCAAAAGCAGAGACATTACTTTGCCGACTAAGGTCCGCCTAGTCAAGGCTATGGTTTTTCCTGTGGTCATGTATGGATGTGAAAGTTGGACTGTGAAGAAAGCTGAGCGCCGAAGAATCGATGCTTTTGAACTGTGGTGTTGGAGAAGACTCTTGAGAGTCCCTTGGACTGCAAGGAGATCCAACCAGTCCATTCTGAAGGAGATCAACCCTGGGATTTCTTTGGAAGGAATGATGCTAAAGCTGAAACTCCAGTACTTTGGCCACCTCATGCGAAGAGTTGACTCACTGGAAAAGACTCTGATGCTGGGAGGGATTGGGGGCAGGAGGAGAAGGGGACGACCAAGGATGAGATGGCTGGATGGCATCATGGACTCGATGGAAGTGAGTTTGAGTGAACTCCGGGAGATGGTGATGGACAGGGAGGCCTGGCGTGCTGCGATTCATGGGGTCGCAAAGAGTCGGACACGACTGAGCGACTGAACTGAACTGAACTCATGTCTTGAACTGAGTCTTATCTTCTTGTAAAGTCAATTTGTTAGATAAATGTAAATAAAAATCACATCGAGGTATTACCTCATACCAGTCAGAACAGCTATCATCAAAAAGTCTACAAATAATAAATGCTGGAGAGGGTGTAGAGAAAAGGGAACCCTCCTACACTGTTGGTGGGAATGTAAATTAGAGCAGCCACTATGGAGAACAGTGTGGAGACTCCTTAAAGAAGTAAAATTAGAGTTACCATATAACAGAGCAATCCCACTCCTGGGTATATATCCAGAAAAGATAAAAATTCTAATTCGAAAAGATAAACACACCCCAGTGTTTATAGCAGCACTATTTACAACAGCCACGACATGGAGAGAACAACCCAAGTATCCATCAACAGACAACTGATTTAAGAAGATGTGGTGTGGGCATATGTGTGTATATAGTCACACACACACACACACACACACACACACACAGAATGGAATATTACTCAACCATAAAAATGAATGAAATATTGCTATTTACAGCAACATGGATGGACCTAAAGATTATCATACTAAGTGAGGTAAGTAAGACAGAAAGACAAGTATTGTATGATTATCACTTACATGTGGAATGTAAAAAATAATACAAATGAACTTATTTATAAAACACAGACTGTCATAGAAAACAAACTTGCAGCCACCAAAAGGGAAAGGTGAAGATGAGGGGTAAATTAAGAGTATGAGATTAACAGATACATACCACTACACATAAAATAGATAAGTAACAAGATTTACTATATAACAAAGGAAACTATACACCTATAATGGAAAATAATCTGAAAAAAAGTAACTGAATCACTTTGCTGTACACCTGTTGATTATATTTCAATTAAGAGACTTTGACAATGTGCTTCAATCTTTATAGTGCCATGTAATATTAATTATACATACTCTTTTTTTTTTTAAGTTTATAGCCAGTGTCCTCATTCCTTAATTGGGTTTTTACTTTGTAAAATCATTCAAGACACATTGAGTATCTTAATCTCAAGATAACTTTAGCTCTCCAAGTCTCCATTTCCTACTTGGCCTCAGTTTCCATATTGGTGAACGAAGCTAATAAATATGACCTATTTCACAAGATTACTATGAAGATTAAAAGTAGGTTTTAGTGTCTAGAACAATGTCATTTGCTTTAAACAGGCTTCACAAACAGAATATGTGCTCAGTTGTGTTGATTATTATCAGATTTTTACGTCTTTCTTGAGGCTGGGACACACATTTGATATCTCAATATCCCTCCTTCCCTGACAATGATTAATACACCACGCTAAGACTAAACACTCACAGAACATCTGCTGACTGGCTGAGTCCAGCAATCCCAATTCTCCTGCTTCTGCTCTGGATTTAGAAGACAGTTTCTGAGGCCTGCAAATATGGTCAATATGGTACCTCCCTGTATCTTACTGGGACAGACTGCTTCCGGTCCTGTCTGATGTTCTGCTCCGAAATATGACATCAACAGCTGGGGCCATCTCCAGCTGCAACCCTGAGTGTTACCTCACATTGTCCCGCAAGGCTGTCTTTGCAAATGTTACAAATTGGCACTTGCCAAGAGCATTTGCCAGTGACTGAAAGACAACAAGGGTATTTGCCATCTACCTCTGTGGAGACTGAACCCTGTGCTGCAGCAGCTGCCCATTTCCAACACCCCCAAGGGGAATTCAGGGTGGAGAGTGAGGCACTCTGTGCTCCAGGGAAACTGGTGAAACAGGTCTTTAGGTAGATTATTTTCAGGAAGCGACTTCATGATCCCAATCCTTACAACACTTCATATCTAGAAAATCACTAAATCCCTTCATGGTGACATCAGCTCCTTGTGACTAGCAGAAAACCTTTTGTAAAGTAAGTGCTTGATTGCTTGAACTCCCCCTTCACCAAAATCTTATCTATTGACCTTCCTCCACTGCCTCTCTGGAATAGCCTCTCAGAGCTCTCTGAGCTGCTGTCTCCTGGTCTGCAGTCCTCATTCTGCCCCCAAATAAAACTTGCAACTTGCAAGTTGTGCATCTTTTTAGTTGACACAAAGCAGATCAATTCTGGCTTTTCCAGATTTAAGTATATCATGAAAAGGCGGCTCTCATGTGGGATTTAAGTGATGTGCATTATGATTGATTGCCTTCTCAACCAGTCTTGGTCCAGGTTTTTGTTTTCAGTGGAACCTGACTTCTGAGATGGGGACAGAGAACATCCATCTCACTTTCCTAGCTTCCCCTGTGCCTAGATCATGTGACCTAATCCTATCCAATAGGACCAAAAGGGATATTTTCCTGAAGATTCTGGGACAAATTTCCTCCTTCCCTTTCTGATGATACTTTCTATATGGAATTGAGGCAACCTTCCTGAGACCCTGATAGAGAACCAAGAGAATCACAAAGAAAATGAAATTGGGTAGAAAATAAAGAATGGTATGTGAGTCACTGCTCCTTTGATGTCATTTAAATTCTGAATAAACCAAGTTTGGAGCCCCCTGCCTCCAGATCTCTTATTTTGTGAGATTTATTAGTTACTCCCTGCTGTTTAAGTCATTTTTAGTTGGGTAGTTAATTTCTGTCCCTGAAAATATCTTAGCTGACTAGAATGAGTTCTTTGATGGCCCTAGGAAGAATTAGTCCTTAATTAAGCATAATCCCATGTTCTCTTTTCAAGACCACTGCTGCCAAAAGCCAACAGTAATCTGTTACTTCTAGCATTTCTCTGCCACTTCCCCAAAGTCAATGTAGTTTGATGGTTGTGAGCACAAACCCAGGAGTCAGACCTCTGCAAGTGTGACCTTTGGCAAGTTTCTTAAGCTCTCTGTGTCCTTTTTTCTTTATCCATGAACAGCAGATAATGATAATAATGCACCTGTCTTATAGTACTTTGTGTTAAACGACGCTGTGTGTTGATTCACACAAAAAACACTTAAAATAGTAGCTGGCACATAAGTAAGTTCTGTAGTTGAGAACCATTTCACTTATTTACCTTTCATTTTATATAGCCTTGAGCTTTCTGAGATATAGTTAGGTAGGCAGGTAGATAGATGTTTCTTCTTTTCCTTCTTGCACTCTTCTTTCATGTATCAATGGTTGTTATTACTGCTCATGAAAACAAGCTCCATCTTCTAAAAGAGCATGTTTCTAGATGCCAGAGGATGTATGTCATCAATTACTAGCTGTGCCATGAATACTTCACTTATTTTCTCTGCACTTTGGTTTCTTCATCTGGAAAAGAAGGCTACTGTCTTTGTTTTCATTCCTCCATAAAGAAACCTCAAAAAAGTTGTGTATGTGGGAGGTGATTCAAGGAAATTCCATTAAGGAAGTGGGGGAGTGAGCACTGAAGAGAAGGCAAGGCAGCGAAGCCAACAAGGAGTGTACGATCAAGCCTCTTCCCACTGTGGGTAACAGGAACTTCATCCCACAAGGAACTGTCACCATAGAACATCACATGCCTCGGAGGGGGCCCCCATGGGATGAGCTTGTTGGGCTATTTAAACACCATCTCTTCAGGCCCTGGTTGAGGGCTGCTAAGTGGCCATTGGTACGTTCCTCCTCAGGGAATTCTAGCCTGCTGCTATGGGCAAGTAGGGCAGGCCTAGCCTCCAGAGAATACTGGCAAAAGTATAAAAATCAGGCAGCACATACCACGATGGAAAAGCATGAGACAGAGCCTCTTGAGGCTGAAGTGGTGATTGATTCAGTTCAGTAATGATGTTTTTTGGGGGATTGAGAGGTAGAGGAAGCTATTCTATACTAGGAACTTTTCTAGCTGAACAACAGGACACAAAGACAAGTAAGAAATGGCCCAGACTTAAAAGGTGTCACAATTCAGTAGCAGAAATGGATTGCTCTACAATCTCTATATCCTAATGGCTGATGAACATGTGGAAAGTTCTTCAACATATAATACTAACAATATAGCTAATATATATTATAATATATTATAACTGTATTAATACTATTAACATACAATATAATCAGATATATCATTATATATAATACATATAATATAATAACTATATAACTTATATTATATAATGTATTTTATGATTGTATTATTAACATTTTATTAATATATAATATAACCAGAGATATAATTATATCTATATTATACATATATTTACAATAACTATTTAACTATTATATAGTTTATAAGATGAAAGTGAAAGAGGAGAGTGAAAAAGTTGGCTTAAAGCTCAACATTCAGAAAATGAAAATCATGGCATCTGACCCCATCACTTCATGGGAAATAGATGGGGAAACAGTGGAAACAGTGTCAGACTTTATTTTTCTGGGCTCAAAATCACTGCAGATGGTGATTGCAGCCATGAAATTAAAAGACACTTATTCCTTGGAAGGAGGGTTATGACTAACCTAGATAGCATATTCAAAAGCAGAGACATTCATTACTTTGCCAACAAAGGTCCATCTAGTCAAAGCTATGGTTTTTCCAGTAGTCATGTATGGATGTGAGAGTTGGACTGTGAAGAAAGCTGAGCACTGAAGAATTTATGGTTTTGAACTGTGGTGTTGGAGAAGACTCTTGAGAGTCCCTTGGACTGCAAGGAGATCCAACCAGTCCATTCTAAAGGAGATCAGTCCTGGGTGTTCTTTGGAAGGAATGATGCTAAAGCTGAAACTCCAGTACTTTGGCCACCTCATGCGAAGAGTTGACTCATTGGAAAAGACTCTGATGCTGGGAGGGATTGGGGGCGGGAGGAGAAGGGGACGACCGAGGATGAGATGGCTGGATGGCATCACGGACTCGATGGACATAAGTTTGAGTGAACTCTGGGAGTTGGTGATGGACAGGGAGGCCTGGCGTGTTGCAATTCATGGGGTCACAAAGAGTCGGATCGGACTGAGCAACTGAAATGAACTGGACTGAAGATATAACTACATTCATAATTAATACATTCAATATATAATATAATCAGAAATATAATTATATCTATATTATGCATATACTCATATCAAGGAAGTGGAGGAGTGAGCACTGAAGAGAAGGCAAGGCAGGGAAGCCAACAAGGAGTGTACGATCAAGCCACTTCCCACTGTGGGTAACAGGAACTTCATCCCACAAGGAACTGTCAGCATAGAACATCATGTGCCTCAGAGGGGGCTCCCATGGGATGAGCTTGTTGATAGACATAGATATCTATGTCTATCATTTAATAATATATAACTTATAATTTATTATTAGGAAAATATAAATTAAAACCAAACAGAGATACTGCTACACATGAGAATGGGTAAAAATTTGGCAAGATCCAGTATTGGTAAGATTGCAGATCAAATAGAACTCATACAGCATTGGGGGAAATGAAACATGGTACAGCTTCATGGAAAAGTTTGGCAGTTTCTAAAATTACCCCCTGATCAGCTTTATAACTCCTAGGTATTACCCCAAAGAAATGAAAACATGGTACAGCTACAATGGAGAACAGTATGGAGGTTCCTTGAAAAACTTAAAATAGATTTACCATATGATCCAGCAATCCCACTCTTAGACATATCCACAGAAAAGTAAAGTGAAAGTGCTCAGTCATGTCCAACTCTTTGTAACCCCATAGACTATAGCCTACCAGGCTCCTCCCTCCATGGGATTCTCCAGGCAAGAGTACTGGAGTGGGTTGCCATCTCCTTCTCCAGGAGATCTTCCTGACCCAGGGATCGAACCTAGGTCTCCCACATTCCAGGCAGACACTTTAATCTCTGAGCCGCCAGGGAAGCCTCAGAAAGATACGTACACCCCAATGTTCATAGCAGCTTTATTTCCAATAGCTGAGACATAGAAACAACCAAAATGTCCACTGACAGATGACTGGCTTAAGAAGATGGGATATACACAGACACACACACACACACATATACACAATGGAATATTACTCAGCCATAAAAAGAATGAAATAATGCCATTTATAGCAACTCCAGTACTCTTGCCTGGAAAATCCCATGGATGGAGGAGCCTGGTAAGCTGCAGTCCATGGGGTCGCTAAGAGTTGGACACGACTGAGTGACTTTCGCTTTCGCTATAGCAACATGGATGGACCTAGAGATTCTCATACTAAGTGAACCAAACCAGACAGAGAAAGACAAATATCATATGATATCACTTATATGTAGAATCCAAAAAAAAAAGATACAAATGAACTTATTTACAAAACAGAGCTCTACAGACATAGAAAACAAATTTATGGTTACCAAAGGGAAAGGGAGGTGTAAATTAGGAGGATGGGATTAACATATACACACTTCTATATATAAAACAAGTAAATAACAAGGACCTACTGTATAGCACAGGGAACTCTACTCAATATTTTGCAATAACTAACCTATAAGGGAAAAGACCCTGAAAAAGAGTAGACATAGATACATATATGCAACTGAACCCTGGTGCTGTACATTTGAAACTAACATGACATTGTATATCAACTATACTTCAATAAAAAAGTAAAAGTTTTTTTAAAAAAAGAAATGAAAACAAACATCCACAAGAAGATTCATGAATGAATGCCACAAAGGCCCAGTCCCAGCATCTCTCCCTCCCCCTGCTCCTGACTCTTTTGGGGCTGCTTTTTCATGCCATTATCTTCCATACTCTTATTTATTTGGGTGTCTATTTCCCAGGTGGACTATGAACTTCCATAAAGGACAGACTGTGATCTTTGTTAAGATACTACAACTCCCAGGTATTCCCTTTTAAAGATCCCCAGGGCTTACTTAGCTCATCGCCTGATGCATAGTGAGTACATAAGATATGTTGAATTAATGAATCGCCCTAATTCCAAACCAGTCATTCAGAAAGAGCCAAGGGCCATGTTTTTTTATTCTAATAGCACTGCCTGTAGTGTTCCCTGAAGCTAGGCCATTAAGAAAAGAGCATTTGAACTGAACTGTGTATTAGTTGCTGACCCGTTTCAGACTCTTTGCGACCCCATGAACTGTTGCTCACCAGGATACTCTGTCCATGGACTTCTCCAGGTAAGAATACTGGAGTGGATTGGCATTCCCTTCTCCAGGGGATCTTCCCGACCCAGGGATTGAACCTGAATCTCCTGCACTGTAGCCAGATTCTTTACCGTCTGAGCCACCAGGGAGGCCCTTGAACTGAACTATGAAAGTCTAAATACTCATGTGCAAGAGACAGAAATCAGAACTTGAAAGTGACTAATGGTGTCTGATTCAATACAGAGTAGCTAAAATGGAAGCAAGATGTGGTATGTTATGCACTGTTACAAGTGGTATGTCAAACAAAGCAGAATCAGTAGTTCTTACCAGCAGCTGTTCTTAGCAGGCTGTAAACAATATGATGGAAACCCCTGAATGCCTGGATGCTAACCCCAAGTAAGTTAATTAGTGAATACACAATATTCTTGTTCTCCAGGATTCTGTATATGCTGGCCTGAAGAGTGGATGGGAGAGATGGCGAAAGATAGAGAAACAAATAGAAAAAGCTGTAGAACACAACAAGAATGCCTTTCTCTGAAGGTCTCTGGACCATCATCTCCTAATTATTTTGTTCCATCCCCCCCAGTGAATACAGAATGTCTGAAATAATGCTGGGGTTCAGTTGGCACAGCTCAGTACAGCTTGAATTGAGAATAACTCTTTGTTCTTAAAAGACTCTGTCATGTACCCAGAACAAGGAAACATTTTGGAAGTAACAGTTCTGTGTCACATCCCAGGAATAGATGACTATCCTAAAAGAACATTTCCATTTCTCATTTCANGAATAACTCTTTGTTCTTAAAAGACTCTGTCATGTACCCAGAACAAGGAAACATTTTGGAAGTAACAGTTCTGTGTCACATCTCAGGAATAGATGACTATCCTAAAAGAACATTTCCATTTCTCATTTCAAGGGTACTTTGATAATAGAAAGGATGTAGCAGCTAAACTTGGAGCATATGAAACCCAATGTCTATGACATAGCCATATTTTAACATTCATTTAAAAATACCAAAGAGTCTACCAAGGTCAACTTTTCTTTTCCCACAATAATAGCATTGGATTGCCACATCATGCTTTAAGTCAATGGACACGAATTTGAGCAAACTCCGGGAGACACTGGAGGACAGAGGAGCATGCTACAGTCCATGGGGCTGCAAAGAGTCAGACACAATTTAGCAACTAAACAACTACATGTGAAATAAAATTAAATCTAGAATAATTTTCTACTAGTTATTGCTTTGATATATAATTTTTACATTTTATACTGAATGTGGGGGGGAAATTCCTAATGCCAATTTTTAAAAGAAATATCACGTAATCTTGCAGAGATATTCACTAATATTGATTTGCTAGAGCTGTGGATTGGCATCCAAAATATCTTGCTGTTCTGCAATTTTAAACAGAAACACAGACCTTTCCCCTTTGAGTGTTTCCCAGTGATAGCTATGAATTAATTAGTTTGAATCATTTTAATAAACACAAATGTTCTTCTCTAATTTGTAAGCCAAAGAAATGTTCCTTTTTTGTTGTTGCTGTTACAAGGTCCAATAGACCATATTACTTCATGCTGTTTTAGTAATTGGAGGCTGTGAATCTGATTCCCAACTCCAGGTTCCAGAATATATGGCAGAGCTCCCTTCTGGTCTTCAGAGATGCTTGGAAGACTGGCTGAGCCACTGAAAGCTCAGAAGCAGCTCCCACTGTGGTGTCTCTTGCCATCTTTTCTCAGGACCAATAGAATAAATAGATAGGAGGGTGAGTGAGTGATTAGATTATCAGCTCTTCTGAACCTGTGAACATTCTGCTTCATTTTCAGAGTCCTCCTCTGTGTTGTGTAAAAACAATCACATTGATATCACTTTTCATAAAAGTGCAGATTACATAAGCCAAATTTGCTAAGAGAGTAGATCTTAAGTGCATACTACACATGCAGCAAAGTAAATATGTGAGGTGATGGATGTCCTAATTAATGGATGGGGGTCATCATTTGACAGTGTATACACAGATGATGGGCTTCCCAGGTGGCACTAGTGGTAAAGAACTTGTCTGTCAATACAGGAGACATAAGAGACATGAGTTCCATCCCCAGGCTGGGAGGATCCCCTGGAGAAAGAAATGGCAACTCATTCCAGTATTCTTGCCTGGAGAATCCCATGGACAGAGGAGCCTGGTGGGCNTGTCAATACAGGAGACATAAGAGACATGAGTTCCATCCCCAGGCTGGGAGGATCCCCTGGAGAAAGAAATGGCAACTCATTCCAGTATTCTTGCCTGGAGAATCCCATGGACAGAGGAGCCTGGTGGGCTAGTGCATGAGGTTGCAAAGAGTCAGACACGACTGAAGCTACTCAGCACATGCGTGCATGCATGCACGCACCCACACGCACACACACACACACACACAAATATCATCACTTTTTACACCTTTAGGAAAAAAATCACATCGTGCCACCTAAATGTATATAATTTTTATTTGTCAATCATACTTCAGTAGAGCTGGAAAAAAATGACAGAATTATAGTTCCAAGCATAACTGGCTTAAACAGGTTTGAGAAGAAATAAAGCTGACTTGAAGTAAGTCCATTGGTGAGGGACAGTGCTCAAGGGGTACAATGATCTATGAGATGTAAGGATATAAGAGGGAGCGGAGGTGGGTTCACCTCTGGAGCTAGTTGGCTAAGAGTCTTCCCAGGAACTTCTGCTGCATCAAAGCAGGGCTGGCATTGGGGCAAATCATGGAGATTTTTGCACTGGCTTTTCATCCATAGTCATCAATCACTGATTAAAATAGAGAGCCAAGGCCGTCAATGAAGAGTTACAGCAAGAAAAAAATGAAACCACCTTTGCCTCTGGAAGCTTACATTCTAAGCAAATCTGAAATGCTACCTGATAACAAATTCACCTTTAAGAGGAAGAACAAACCAGAAGCATATATCAAGAAGCAAGAGGTCATTTCTAAATGCCCTTTGTTGCTGGCCAGTCCCTGATTACTAGCAAATTTCTAGGATTATTGAGGTTTTCTTTGTAGGCTCTTCTGTGATACTCAGAAAGGTAAAGGAGACCAAAAGTGCCCCAGTTTCTCCTTTAGGGAGCAAGTCTTTGTGTACTGAGACCCAAGGACCTTACCAACAACAAATGAGTGTGTACATGTATATATATATATATTGCTATTGTGTGTGCGTACTTCTTTTAACCTTGCCTCCCTTGGTTAGAATATTGCTTTTGGATCACAGCATCTTTTCTTTTTCTACTTTATAGTATACACAGCTTCAGATTTATGTCCCTGCAAAGTGGGTATTCAATTCTAATTTACTTCTGCTATGTAATCGTATGGCAAACTGGGCAAGATGGTCATTTCAGGTAGCGCTTGGTTGCTGGCTTTTATTTCCACATGCCTGTCTACACAGTCCAAAACTTATTCCAGCATGAGTTAAGCAAAGTTCTTCAACTGGGGAACTTTGTCCACAGTGACTCCTGACCCCTGGCACCTGGCAAAACAGGCCCAGAGACCATGCCCTGCCCTTTCTTTCCATCTGTTAAGTCCTCCCAACAATGATTGCACTGTCTCTTCTGTAATTCTGTGTGCTTCTACCATTCTGCTTTAAGAATACAAGGACTGTCTTTCAAGAGGCTTGATAAGAAAAAAAAAAAAAAAAAACTCAGGAAATTGGGCAGTTGAAGATAATTCCTCATCATATTCTAAAATGAAGGCATTATGGAGGCTCTCCTGGAAGTCTGGCCTTCTTTAGACGCATGCCAATCGCTGTTGTGATGAGTGAGGGGGTTTATGCGGGCAGACATACCAGGAGTGTAGACCCACAGCCGCCACTTTCATTAGAATGGACTGGCTGGCGGGGGCGGCCATCCTGTAGAAAACAGCAGCGGCACTCCAGGAGGCTCCCTTTAGAGCCTGTCTCAGCGGAACTAATCTTCCCAGTCACCTCCCCCACATTCTTGTCACCATCCATTTACAGTGAACCCTGCTTGCTGGCAGCTGGCAGCTCTCCGGGAGCGGGTGGGGGTGGGGCCGGGTTGAACCCCTTCTCCCTGGAGCTCTTTCTGTCTCCTCCACCAGACTTTCAAAACACACAAGTGGTTTTTTTTCTTTTCCGTTCTTTTGTTATACAGAGGAGGCGTATTTCGGCCCAGTCAAGGAGGAATCTTTTATGGATGATAGAGTTTTATTTCTGCTCTCCAGCAAGTGGAATGGGGGAGGAATAAAAGGAGAAAATGGAACCCCAGCAGGTGGTTTTGTGCTCTGGGGCTGAGCTGAAACACTGGTACTCGGAGGTGGTGCTCGCATGAAAATTACAAAGCAGGGCCATGCCTGGATTTCCCCGACAGAGAGGACCAAGAATTGCTCTCCTGTCACTCAAGATTCTGGTGCGCTCTGAGATCAATTTGTGTAGTTAGTGACCTAAGGCCTATAGGAAGGCAATCTAACCAACATCATCTGTTTACCTGTGGGTCCAGGGAATAACAGAAGGGGGGCTCCATGCCCTGGCCTTTGGAACATGGGCCTGTTTGGGGCCACAGTCCTTGGTATGGAGAGGGCCACCCCTCCGCATCCCAGGGCTCACAACCATTCAAAGCAGAGCCAAGTTTCAGTTTCAGTTCAGTTCAGTCGCTCAGTCGTGTCCGACTCTTTGCGACCCCACGGACTGCAGCATGCCAGGGTTCCCTGTCCATCACCAACTCTCAGAGCTTGCTCAAACTCATGTCCATAGAATCGGTGATACCATCCAACCATCTCATCCTCTGCCGTCCCCTTCTCCCACCTTTAATCTTTCCCAGCATCAGGGTCTTTTACAGTGAGTCAGTTCATCGCATCAGGTGGCCAAAGTATTGGAGTTTCAGCTTCAGCATCAGTCCTTCCAATNCCAACTCTCAGAGCTTGCTCAAACTCATGTCCATAGAATCGGTGATACCATCCAACCATCTCATCCTCTGCCGTCCCCTTCTCCCACCTTTAATCTTTCCCAGCATCAGGGTCTTTTACAGTGAGTCAGTTCATCGCATCAGGTGGCCAAAGTATTGGAGTTTCAGCTTCAGCATCAGTCCTTCCAATGAATATTCAAGACCAATTTCCTTTAGGATGGACTGATTGGATCTCCTTGCAGTCTCAAGTGTCTTCAAGACCTCTGCCCTCAGGCAGAGGCAAAAGCAGCCTGGGGAATCCCTTCAAGATGGCCCTTCCTATGATGGGGGAATACAGGAGTAACAAACTTTGTCTCTTGGTGTCTGGTATTTTCTATCTGATTACAATAGAAGAAAAGGGCCATCTGGGCAAATGAGGTGTATTCCCAGTTTGGGCATGGTCCAGGGGATGAAGAATTCATGCATGGGTTGAAACAGCATTACCCAGAGAAGTGTTCATTCAGACCTTTGAACCCACATCGCCTGCATTGACTGATTCTAACACAACCTCTGTCCAGTTTGCTGAGCACCACCTTCCAACAAGTCGGTGCAGCTGTCATGAATGAAGTCCAGTGGGAGCAGACATCTGATTGATGTAAGGGCTTTCATGCCCCATAGAAAGTTCTGTTCTCTAAAAGAAAAGCCACCTGCTTTTGAAGAGCAGCTCTATGGCTCAGGGTCCACCTCTTTGCATAGTACACTATTATTTACTTTTAATTTTTGACTTACCAGATTCCTCTTGGACCCTCGACTTGCTATCCAAATACAGCACAGAAACATGGGAACTCTGAGGTAGTCAGGAATAAAAAATGTGTGAAAGTGAAAATAGTCTCTCAGTCATGTCTAACTCTTTGCAACCCCATGGACTGTAGCTCCCCAAGGTCCTCTGTCCATGGAATTCTCCAGGCAAGAATACTGGAATGGGTAGCCATTCCCTTCTCTAGGGTATGTTCCTGACCCAGGAATTGAACCTGGATTTCCTGCAATGCAGGCAGATTCTTTACCATCTGAGCCACCAGGGAAGCTCAAAAAATGTTTAGTAGAAGAAAAAAGAACAAACTTAAGAGAGAGAAATTATGCATTATTTTCTTAAAAAAATTTTATGTTAGGCACAAGTATTCTACTATTCACCAATAGCAATTTGACCTAATACTTATTTTTCTGAAACACTGTTATCATCTTGGAGATCTCCTTAGCTTTCCATGAGAGATACATGAAACGAAAGCCAAACATCCTAATGAAACATGGCTCCAAACACAGGGACCATGAAAACACCAAAATCATTCAAAAGAGTGTCTACAGCATGAGGGGTCATGAGTACTTTTCAGACAGATGCACCTTGTGCTTGACTGTGTGACTTGAAAGACACAATCGTCTGAAGTCTTGGGAGTATGAAGATGGCTCTGAGCAATTCAATGATTTTTGATAGAAGTGCTATCCGGTTGAGGACGAGCTTCTCTCTCTGAATTATTGAATTGCTCCTTTTCCTGCACACAGAATTCCTCCCATGAACTAGTCTATCCCAGGGATGCTGCAGAATAATGGCAAGTAAAGATGAAGCATCGAACAGAGGCCATTTTTGAGAAGGAATATTCTAGGAACCTGTGTGCTGGGATTTTGGGTTAATCAACTCTATTAACTCTCATCTCTGCTCTCTGGGGGAGGAGAAGCTAATACTCATGACAACACTACTGGAAACAGCCCTCACACACAGGAATTTGATAAATGCTAGCTTGTCACCTACTCTCATGTATATTTGGGGGAACAGAAAATGGAGACAACAAGCAAAATAGACAGGGTCAGCAATCCTGCCTGGGGAGGGGATGTGATCTTTCATTCAGCTGGTCTGCTGTTCAAATCAGACTTGTTCATTTCATGCCAACAGAGCCATGTGAGGGTCTCATCATCCATGTGGACTGGAGGTCTGGCATGAGGGTGGGAGGCTGGGCTGATGGGGCCCAGGGCTGTGGGCTCCGCTCCTTCTCAGCTCGCAAGGTGAGGCTCTGTTTTGGTTTGCAGCAGCAGCCACAAGAGGCAGCACATTGATGCTGTTTGGGGATCCGTTTGATAACAGCTTCTCGGATGGCCAAGCGGTCCCGCCCTGCCTGCCTCTTCTTTGACTCTAAGAGCAGTCAACACTGGTCTCTTAGCCCTCAAAGAAAATGGGGTAAACTCCGTTGAGTGTGTGCTCAGTTGTGTCCAACTGTTTGCAACCCCATGGACTGTAGCCCGCCAGGCTCCTATGTCCCTGGAATTTCCCAGGCAAGAATACTGGAGTGGGTTGCCATTTCCTTCTCCAGGGAATCTTTCCAACCCAGGGATTGAACCTGTATCTCCCGCATTGGCAGGTGGATTCTTTACCACTGCGCCACCTGGGAAGCCCCAACTCAGTTCAATCTTCCATCTATTCACCCCAGTCACTCACTCTGATTCTTTTTCCAGAGGGTCTCCTTTCCCTGAGGCCATCAACTACTCGTCTCTCAGACTCAGTTCTCACCAAACCACTAAGGCAGGGTTATTATTCAACCTCCAAGCTACTGACATAGCCATTTGTTGTTGTGAGGAACTTTCTAGAGCACTGTGGAATGCTTCACAGTAAACATGGACTCTACTCACTGGCAGCGCTCCCCTCCCCACCCCACTGAGTTATGACAACCAACAATGTCTCCCTGGGGTGAAGCTGCCAGATTTAGCAAATAAAAATACAGGCTGCACAGTTTACTGAGAATTTTGAATAAGCAATTCATAACTTGTTAGTGTATGTATGTCCCACCCAATATAGCCATTTATTTGAAATTCAAATTTAAGTGGACATCTGTATTTTACCTGGTGACCATTCTTGGTGGGGGTGGGGGGAGATGGGCAAAACTGCCTGGCTTGAGAATCACTAGGTTTAGGTATTTCCACTTTGAAAGAACAGAGGAATTGATCTCTAATTGTAAAATTGCCACTTTAGCAAGCAGAGGGTGAAGACAGAAAATGGCCCAAAAGCACATGAAAAGATGTTCAGCATCCCAGGTCATCAGGGAAATGCAAATCAAAACCACAGGGAGATACCACTTCATACCCACTCAGATGGCTAGAATCGAATAGACAAACAATACCAAGTGTTGGCAAGGAGGTAGAGCTGTTTGAGAGTTGTCTCCAAATAAATTCTTCTCTTAGCCTTGTGATAGATCCTCCTGTGCATGATGAAATGGTGAGTTTACCTTACTGATATGGAAGGAAAAATTCCATGAGAACAAAACACATTACTATTTTCATAAAATCTCCACAAATATGGCAGATTCTCACTGTTCTCTTTGCATTGGGGTTTCCTTGCTCCCATCCATCATGCACACTGCTAAAACAGTGGTTTTTCTAAACCAAAACTCTATTTGATCCTACTTGATGAAAATACTGATGGCTGCCCATGGACAACAGGACAATCCATATGTCTTCCCACTGCATTCAAGTCCTTCCGCATCTAACTCTCTGTATGTTAGAATGTCGGTAAATAACTGTATAAATGTTAGTAACAGCTTTTTTGGGATGTAATTCACAAACTAAACTACTCACCCACTTAATATGTAAATTCAAAGTATTTCAGTAAATTTACAGTGTTGGGCAACCATCACCACAATCAGTTTTAGAACATTTTCATCACCTCCAAAGGAAACCCCTTATCTATCAGCAGTCACACCTCATTTACCCTCAACCCCTTCTGCTCTATCCCCTGTGACCCTTTGTGTCTGGCTTCTTTTACTCAGCATAAAGTTTTCAAGGTTCGTCCATGTTGTAGAGCTTATCAAGACTTCATCCCTTTTTATTGCTGAATATTCCACTATATGCATAGACTGGATTCATCGGTTGATGAACCATTTTGGCCATTAGTCTGATTAAAAAATACAGAGAACAATGTAACCAACACCCATATATGAACTTCTGTTCCTGCAGTGGATTTTTGTTAAGAGTTAAGTGATAGATCTTGGATATAAAGTACCTAGCAAAGAGCCTGGCTCCAAATAAAAGTTGGGTCAGTGGGAGTCAAGAAATGTTATCTCCTTGAGATTAACATATCCATGCTACCATATATAAAATAGAGCACAGGGGACTCGACTCAATTTTCTGTAATAACCTATAAGGGTAAAGAATCTGAAAAAGAACACAGTTTATATATATATAAACTGAATCACTTTGCTGTATACCTGAATCTAACACAACATTGTAAGTCAACTATACCTCAATTAAATAAATAAATTAAATAAGAACAAAAAACTACTGTCACCCCCCCACCAGATGGGAATACCCCATGGCTGTCATGGATAGATTAAATCTTCCATGAGAGGCAATCCCAAACTAATGAAGTCTAGTCATATATTTTTTTCATATATTGTTAAGTTAAGGTGGACTGAATTAGATTTTAACAGCTTTTGAGAGTTTTCCTGTACCCATACTCAGCCCAGGGGCTTTCCTGGGAAGTGTAAGGGCCTGTTGGGAGGCATAGTGATAAACAGTCTAATATTTGCACTGTTCAGTGTTAGAGCTGTGTCTGTTACATGTCTCAAACATTTTTCCCCTTTGCTTACTCCCATCTCAAACATATGTCCTTAAAGTATTTCTCACCATTCTTACCAGTGCTATAGTAACTAGTTACTGCTTGCAAGAATAATTATCATGTCTCAAAGTAGCTGAAATGGAAATACACATGATTGAAACTCCTACTTTAAAGTCAGTGTATAAAAAACACTAACTCTAAGGCTAGAGTGAATTTATGCCATTTAAAAAGATTTAATTCACTTTCTGTTCATAAAATAATAGACTTCAGGAAGGCCTGTTAAAAGCAGTGACAATATACAAATAAGAAAAATCATTGAAATCAAGATTTTGTTTCCGTGTGGTTTTTTCAACATAATACAATGAACTACTGAGGAAATTCCTGCTGGAAGCTTCCATATACATCTCTGTCTAGACTGTTTGTGGGAAACCAAGGCCCGTGGGTCCATTTTAAATCACCAAAGTGTTCTAGTGATTCTGGCTTGAATGGCTGCTATCGTTGAATACAGAGGGATACGAAGACATAGGAAAAAAGGTAATTTGGGAGTTTGGGACTAGCAGAGGCAAGCTATTAAATATAAGATGGATAAACAACAAGGTCCTGCTGTACAGCACAGGGAAGTGTATTCAGTGACCACCGTAAAAAAATTTACCAGAAAAATAAGAAAGAGACATCAACTGTGAGTTCGCATGGTTCTAAAATTATTTATTTGTTCCATATGAACTAAGTACTTCATTAAAAGAAATCTTTCAAACTTAATATTATTAAGTTCCTATAGCGTTCAAGGCCCTTGGTGCTCCTGGGTAAGTAGATAAGTCTGTGAATTGAATTCATTTTTCTTCAAGTTGGTTGTGTGGTGTTGTGTAGCTATAGGACTCAGAAAACAGCAGGTGAAGAAGAACGTGGGACATTTCCATCTGTATACATTCTAATAAACATTCTAATAAGCTGGCTTTTTGTTTGGATATTCCCTAAACAGAAATTCTTATATAAAGAGCAACAATATTTGCAGTCATCTTATCAGTGCTAAACAACTGAAGTTTAATTATACTTAGCAACTGGTCATGCTTACTACTGACAGGAGAAAGGCATTAAGAGCTCATCTTGTTCTGCCTTGAGGCAGGCAAAGGTATGAATCATCCAGAACAGATGTCCTTTATTGCCTACAAGATCTCAGGGAAGAAAATTCAGCTTGCATAGGTGAAACAGAGGTTTCAAACAGGAATTTAAGTCAATTTTCCCCCATCATTCATTGTCACCTAACTCCCCAAATGTCCCAAACTTATCAGGTTATCTACCCAATGAAGAAAGAGAAAACAAAAACGTGGAGAGTCAAAGTGCACGCTTTCTTTGGTTAAAAGTGAAATTCCAAACTTACACAATGTTCCATGTCAAATGTATTCAAAGATAAAAATAAAAAAATTCCCATTTTATTTAGGCTAATTTGTATTAGGCTCTCCATAGCCAGTTTTGGTTATTGTATTTTGCTTTGATAATATGATAACAGTAATGTGACTGAGGACTTATATAAAATACTCAATAGAACAATAAACATATGATTTAATAATATTAAAATATATTACTATTTAAATTTTAGTGCTTTCCAGAATACACAGAACCTCTCCATATTTTTATTCACTTAATCTTTGGCAACCTTCTAAGGTCTATCTGACAACCCAAACTGCTGCTGCTAAGTCACTTCAGTCGTGTCCGAATCTGTGTGACCCCATAGATGGCAGCCCATCAGGCTCCCCCATCCCTGGGATTCTCCAGGCAAGAATACTGGAGTGGGTTGCCATTTCCTTCTCCAATGCATGAAAGAGAAAAGTGAAAGTGAAGTCGCTCAGTCTGTCCGACTGTTAGTGACCCCATGGACTGCAGCCCACCAGGCTACTCCGTCCATTGGATCTGCCAGGCAAGAGTACTGGGGTGGGGTGCCGTTGCCTTCCCTGGACAACCCAAACTGCACAGATAAAAAAACTAAGTCTCAGGAAAGTCAAATGACTTAGTAAAAGTCACTTGGTTGGAAAATACCAGTACTTAAACCCAGAAATCAGCAAACTACCCCTTTTGGGTCAAATCAGGCAGTCACTTGTTTACATTGCTCTTGAGTTAAAATGGTTTTAACATGATTTAGTGGTTAAACAGAAAAGAATAACATTCTATGACACATGAAAATTATATGAAAATCAATTTTTAGTGACCATAATAAAGTTTATTTGGAACACAGCAAGGCCATTTGTTTACATGTTATCTATATCTGCTTTCATGCTACACTGGCAGAGTTGAATAGTCCTGACAGAGACCATATGTTTCTCGAAGCCTAAAATATTTACTATCATTTTGCCTTTTCATTCTGTTCATGGGGTTCTCAAGGCAAGAATACTGAAGTGGCTTGCCATTCCCTTCTCCAGTGGACCACGTTCTGTCAGCCCTCTCCACCATGACCCGCCCATCTTGGGTTGCCCCGCAGGCATGGCTTGGTTTCATTGAGTTAGACAAGGCTGTGGTCCTAGTGTGATTAGATTGACTAGTTTTCTGTGAGTATGGTTTCAGTGTGTCTGCCCTCTGATGCCCTCTTGCAACACCTACCATCTTACTTGGGTTTCTCTTACCTTGGGAGTGGGGTGTCTCTTCAGGGCTGCTCCAGCAAAGCACAGCTGCTGCTCCTTACCTTGGATGAAGGGTATCTCCTTACCGCTGCTGTTCCTGACCTTCAACGTGGGATAGCGCCTCAAGGCCCTCTGCGCAGCCACCTCTCCTTGGGTTGCTCCTCCCAGCCATTGGCCCTGGCCTCGGGCATGGGTGGCTCCTCCCAGCTGCTGCCCCTGGCCTTGGGGCTCAGGGTGGCTCCTCAGGGTCACCGCCCCTGGCCTCGGGCAGAAGGTGTCTCCTCCCTGCTGCCCCTGACGTTGGACGCAGGATAGCTCCTCCTGGCCACCATCCCTGACCTCGGACGTGGGTTGTCTCCTCCCAGCCGCCACTGACCTCAGACGCAGGGTAGCTCCTCCTGGCCGCTGCCCTGACTTCGGATGCGGGGTATCTCCTCCTGGCTGCCCCTGACCTCGGACATGGGGTAGCTCCTCTTGGCCACGCGTAGTGCACCGGCCAGCTCTCGCAGCCACCTGCGCATAGTGCGCCAGTCGGCTCTCCAAAATGCAGTACTTGGATGCAATCTCAAAAACGACAGAATGATCTCTGTTCGTCTCCAAGGCAAACCATTCAATATGACAGTAATCCAAGTCTATGCCCCTACCAGTAATGCTGAAGAAGCTGAAGTTGAACGGTTTTATGAAGACCTACAAGACCTTGTAGAACTAACACCCAAAAAAGATGTCCTTTTCATTATAGGGGACTGGAATGCTAAAGTAGGAAGTCAAGAAACACCTGGAGTAACAGGCAAATTTGGCCTTGGAATGCGGAATGAAGCAGGGCAAAGACTAATAGAGTTTTGCCAAGAAAATGCACTGGTCATAGCAAACACCCTCTCCCAACAACACAAGAGAAGACTCTACACGTGGACACCACCAGATGGTCAACACCAAAATCAGATTGATTATATTCTATGCAGCCAAAGATGGAGA
>SJYX01021722.1:129563-155308 GCA_006410675.1 Oreotragus oreotragus
TGCTTTTGAACTGTGGTGTTGGAGAAGACTCTTGAGAGTCCCTTGGACTGCAAGGAGATCCAACCAGTCCATCCTAAAGGAGATCAGTCCTGGGATTTCTTTGGTAGAATGATGCTAAAGCTGAAACTCCAGTACTTTGGCCACCTCATGCAAAGAATGGACTCATTGGAAAAGACCCTGATGCTGGGAGGGATTGGGGGCAGGAGGAGAAGGGGACGACAGAGGATGAGATGGCTGGATGGCATCACTGACTCAATGGTCATGAGTTTTGGTAAACTCCTGGAGTTGGTGATGGACAGGGAGGCCTGGCATGCTCCGATTCATGGGTTTGCAAAGAGTTGGACACGACTGAGCGACTGAACTGAACTGAATCAAGATTTGACACTCAAATAGTTTCTTAAATACTTTTGAGGGAGCATAGAAGTTACTGGTCTTATAAAGTTCTATAGTAGAAAATTGTTTCTTATTTCAGCTCTTTTTTTTGGAGGTTTAAAAAGGCTCAGTCTTTCTTTGGTTGAACACTGAAATAATTTCTTCTTATCTGCTTGTGAATCTTGCTAGAATTTTGGTCATGTGGCTGCTGCGCCTGGTCTGTGTCAAACAGAAGACTACAGGAAGTCAGTATGATCTCCTCACACAGTAGACTAACATGTGACTCAGCTTTCCAGTAAAAGTGGAACCAGCCTGGCCCCCCAAAACCTGACCCTGAAACATTTTCAGCAACTGTGAGAGCCCAATGTTGCCACATTAATCTGTACAAGCATTCTTCGGGAAATTCATGCTAATTCTTTCTAGAATAAATATTAAATCATCCACAATTGTAATGGGCTTCCCTGATAGCTCAGTTGGTAAAAAATCTGCTTGCATTGCAGGAGACCCCAGTTCGATTCCTGGGATGGGAAGATCCATTGAAGAAGGGATAGGCTACCTATATTAGTATTCCTGGGCTTCCCTTGTGGCTCAGCTTAGTGAAGAATCTGCCTGCAATGCATGAGACCTCAGTTTGACCCCTGGGTTGGGAAGATCCCCTGGAGAAGGGAAAGGCTACCCACTCCAGTATTCTGGCCTGGAGAATTCCATGGGCTATATAAGTCCGTGGGGTCACAAAGAGTCGGACACGGCTAAGTGACTTTCACTTTTGCCTATAATATCTGGAGTTTCTGAACTCTACTTNAGATCCCCTGGAGAAGGGAAAGGCTACCCACTCCAGTATTCTGGCCTGGAGAATTCCATGGGCTATATAAGTCCGTGGGGTCACAAAGAGTCGGACACGGCTAAGTGACTTTCACTTTTGCCTATAATATCTGGAGTTTCTGAACTCTACTTTTAGGATGGGGTTGCAGTATCAAGTTATAAGTTTGACACTCTGATATGATGGCAGTTTGCTTCTTTCTGTGGCCTTATTTAACCCTTTATTACTTTTTCTACATCACAAGGTGTTCATTTACACACTCGGTTAATAGAAAGGTTCTTGAACAGTGAACCTGAATCACAAGGCACAAACCAATGATCACCTCTTCCCTCCACAAAAGGAGATTCTTGACCCTTCTAAATTATCTCCAACATGAATGCAGGAGGCTTATAAGAATAGTCTTGATAATCTTACATAAGGCACTCTCTGCTTTTCTCTTTTTATTCGATTGTTTTACTCTGTCATGTCCTTACAAACCACATTTGTATCTGTGTCATTAACCCTTTGATTCAACTTCATATGTCCAAGAATATTCAGTGAGTGTTTCACTTTACAGTTTTGCAAGACTGCTTCTTCCTATACACCCATGTATGCTTAGTCACTCAGTCATGCTCGACTCTTTGTGACCCCAGGGACTATAGCCTGCCAGGCTCCTCTGTCCATGGGGATTCTCCAGGCCAGAATACTAGCGTGGGTTGCCATGCCCTCCTTCAGGAGATCTTTGCAGTCCAGGGATTGAACGCAGGTCTCCTGCAGTACAGGTGGATTCTTTACTGTCTAGCCACCAGGCAAGCCCATAGCCATAACTAACCATTCTTTCCTATCAATCTGTACTAATAATACATCATAGCTCATGAGATGTAATATGGATTACACAAGTTTCTACCTATTTATTTTTTGTCTCCAAAGTCTACATAAAAAGAAAGGCTTTTATTTTCTGATGTACCATTTAAAATTATTTTCCTCTTTCTCTGCAGTTTTAACTCTGTATCCGTTATCATCTTTGTTTTTTATAATAGACGTTCTCACAGATACTTGAAATTTTTTCAGAAGGCAAAATCAGAATTTTCTGGAAGGTATAAAGGTGAAAGATTGTATAAGCAGGCATTTCTGGTCATGAATAAGTTGCTTGCTTCCTTGAAAATTCCAGCTCTCTTTGTGTACACATTTAGAATTGCAGTTATCAAGTTGGACAGAGATACCAGAGTCACTGGTGAAGGTAGCCAAAGGCTGGATTTAGTCTTGCCAAGACTTCTGTCACTGGCTCTTAAATTCGAGCACTTCTCTCATTGGGGAGAGAAGCTACTTTAGTTTCTTAAATAATCATTTTCATCAAGCAAACATATCATATCATGAATTTCACTATTTTAATAAGCACCAGGGAAGCCCAATAGGCTCATTAGTATGCACCATTTTTCCTCCTTTTTTTTTCACAAGTTTAGAGAAAAGAAACCATTCACCAGTTTACTTTTATCAATCAAAATAATTGGACTGAAAATCAAATGAAACTTTTTGAGCCAATCAGTTATAATAATTGCTGTATGATTCATGTTGAGTGGGCTGTTGAAAAATAAGCTCTCTGGTTGATGGGCAGTATATTATGCTGGCTATTTCTAAAGGCTGCTGCTCTGAAAACAAATCTATTGCTGAAAGAAGTACACTGAAAACACAAGTTTAGAGAAAAGAAACCATTCACCAGTTTACTTTTATCAATCAAAATAATTGGACTGAAAATCAAATGAAACTTTTTGAGCCAATCAGTTATAATAATTGCTGTATGATTCATGTTGAGTGGGCTGTTGAAAAATAAGCACTCTGATTGATGGGCAGTATATTATGCTGGCTATTTCTAAAGGCTGCTGCTCTGAAAACAAATCTATTGCTGAAAGAAGTACACTGAAATGGGGAACAAATTGTGCATTAGAAGGCACTAGATTTATGAATGTCAGTCTGTAATGGAAAACGTATAATTCAGAAACATGCTTATTGGGAGGACAGACAAAACTTGAAGTCATAGGAAGGAAGGGCAGAGATGGAAAGAATCATTTACAAAGGGCTTCTGAATGTGATGCCCAACAACACTGAGGCTTTTCAAAAATAAATTTTACTGCTGGAGAGGATGTGGCGGAAAGGGAAGACTCCTACACTGTTGGGTGGATTTAAATTGGTGCAGTCACTATGGAAAACATTATAGAGGTTCCTCAAAAAACTAAAAATAGAGCTACCATATGATCTAGCAATCCCACTCCTGGGCATATATCTAGAGAAAACATGGTTCAAAAAGATGCTTGCACCCCTATGTTCACTGCAGCACTATTTAAAATAGCCAAGACATGGAAACAACCTGAATGTCCATCAACAGAGGAATGGATAAAGTAGATGTGGTTCATCTATACAATGGAATACTACTCAGCCATCAAAAATAATGAAATAATGCCATTTGCAGCAGCATGGATGGACCTAGAGATTACCATACTAAGTGAAGGAAGCCAAAGACAAATATCATTTGATATCACTTAGATGTGGAATCTAAAATATGACACAAATTACATATCTAGGAAAGAAAAAAAGACTCACAAAGAGAACAGACTTGGGATTACCACGGGGGAAGGGGAGTAGGAAGAGGGAATGATTGGAAGTTTTGGGTTAGCAGATGTAAACTATTAAACATAAGGATGGATAAACAACAAAGTCCTACTTTATAGCATAGGGAACTATATTATCCTATAATAAACCATAATGGAAAAGAAAAAAAATTAAAAGTATATCCACCAATTCTTTGAAACTTCCCCTCTTCAAAACATGGAGACTAATTCCCCTCCCCTTGAGTGTAGGTTAAACTTAATGACTCACTTCTCAATAAGAGAATATACCAAAAGTGACCTTGTGTGACTTCTGAGACTGGATGGTATCAGCATGGTGGTTTCCTCCTTCCTCTCTTTCTCATGGCTTAGCTGCCAAGTTATTAGGATGCTCAAGCAATCCTATGGAGAATCCAGTGGTGAGAAACTAAGGCCTCCTGCCAATCACCACTGAGTACACCATTTTGGAAGGGGATCTACTAGCCCCAGTTGAGCCTTCAGATGATGCAACCCCATGAGAGACCCTGAGACAGAACCACCTGGCTTCCTGACCCCTAGAAACTGTGAGCTAAGATACATTTATTATCTTGAGCCAAAACATTTCTGGGCAATTTGTTACAAGGTGGTACCTAACTAAGGTAGGGCCTCAGTGTGTCATTATGTGGGTCCAGTTTCAGGGTCTGGGGAGTTTTCTCCTCTTACCCTCCTATCTAACAGCAATATAATGCTTCACATAGGAAGAGGCACTGAAGAAACCTCCCTGAACTCCTGGTATTGGAGGATGTAACATATGACTCTTTACTCCCTTGCTGAGTCAAAAGGGTTTTTGCTGAAGTGATTTTCCATGTAGGGGAGGAGCACCACTTGGCCTGTGTGTATTCTAGTGACAGAAACTCCTTTAGGAAGTTCGTAAACCCAGAATCTCCAACTCAATAAAGGATTGCATTTAATCCTGCAATGATCCTATGATGTAGGTACTAGTTGCCTGACCTCAGAGTCATGGGAATTGAAATGCTATGTTTTAGGGATGTACACAAATTTGGGGAAACAGTAAAAGTCTTGTGGATTTTCCTCATAAATATCTGATGACTTCTGCATTGTAGAAGAGACAAAGCAAGCCATTAAGAGGGGAACAGATAGAAGGCACTGAGCACCGGGAGAAGGTGCTCTCCTGGCTCCAAAAAGAGGCCCTCTTAAGGATTGCTTCCTGACAGGCTGTTTGAAGGCCTAATCAACTTGACATGGTCCTCAACCCCTCATTCCCTGGATGCCTTGGAAACCCTGCCAGCTCGTGCATAAACAATGGGCCTCCACAGGGCTACTTTCCTTTGAATTTCTGCCTCCTTTGAAGGAAGCAGCTGAAGGTTTTGCAGGGTATAAGGGGCTGATCCCTATATTCTCAAAGACACTGTGAGCTGGGAAATAGAATGGTTCTGTTTGGAGACTTATGTTGTGTCAGGAATTTGTCAACCACCATCTGGGGAAATTACATGACAGGGCTGAACCTGATATGGGATGTAACAGACACCCCAGACATGCTGTTCTACAGCAAAGGACATCCACTGCTCTGGCTGGGCTTCGAAAAGGAAAACACCAGTGATCCGAAGCCAAAGAGATCCTTGTCTCTCCCTTAGTCTTGGTTCTACTACTAACAAGCTGTGTCCCTTCACTTTAAGTGTTGTTCTCTTTATCTGAAAATGCAGATAAAATATTTTCTCAGATCTTTTCTGGCTCCGACACTAATGATTTCACGATTCCTCCAGACAGCTGTAAAAGCCTCCAATCCTTGAAGTGAATGGATCCACATTGTTTTCTTTGGGTATTTTCACAAGTATTCTCCTTGGTAAACTAGAGCTTTGCTCAATTAGTGTTGGGTTTGTGAAGACAAACTATTCAGCTGTGAAAGATGGAATATATTTGGTTTACCTTTGGTCTTCCTGGAAATATCCAGAAAAAATGATGGAAGGCTGTTTATGAATAATTCCCGGTTGGTTAATGTTGTATAACATCTCAGAGTCATTTTATTTTATCTATTTGTGTAATAGAAATGATTCTTTTTTATGGAAGTATAGTTAATTTACAATGTTTGACAGTCATTTAAAAAATACAAAGAAGTCTTTATTTGAGGAAAACCTGATAATTAGGAGGCCTGGCTATGTGCTCATGTGCATCAAGCAGTTAAGATTTTCCATTTGTTGGAGAGGAGGAGGATTTTTTACATCTGTAAAACAACTCAGGAAATGTACATCAAATACTACTATCTAGACACTTCTAAGAGGAGCTAAAGCAGGGGACATGGAAGAAGGCCCCAAGGGGTCCTGCTCAGTTACAATTCCCCCCTTTTCTCTGATACTCCTCAATCTTGAGAGAATAAGCTTTGAACAAGAAAAGGCATAAAGGTTCAGGTAAGGAAGTTACTCATAAACTTCACAGAGGCACCCACATTAATGGTTGGTAGTGTCGGAGTCTGACACAGATACTCCATTTTTACTTCCAAATACATTTCTCTTCTTAATAGGCAAAGGTGATGTCACCATTGGTGATTTTAAAGCTTTTCTAGATATGAGAAGATGCAAGAATTTGGGCTCATAAATTCTTCTGAAAATTAGGTAACTATCTGAGGCCCTGTTTTGCCAGTTTTCCCCAGAGCACAGAAGGCTTCATTCCTGACCTCCACCTTGAACTCCTTTCAGGGGGTGTTGAAGGTCAGCAGCTGCAGTGGAGAGGTAGGGCTCCTGCTGTCGCTGTTTAGTCATTCAGTCGTGTCTGACTCTGTGTGACCCCATGGACTGCACCCCACCAGGCTCCTCTGTCCACGGGATTCTCCAGGCAAGAATACTGGAGTGAGTTGCCATTCCCTTCTCCAGGGGATCGTCCCAACCCAGGGATCAAATCCGAGTCTCCTGTATTTGCAGGTAAATTCTTTACTGCTGAGCCACCGGGGAAACCCAAAGACTAAAAAGAGTATGATTCAAAACTTCAAGAGATAAGTTGAAAAAGTCTGAGTTTTCCTCATAGTCAGAACATTCTCTGACTTAAATCATAGCAATGCTTTGAGTCACCCAGGGATCAAATCCGAGTCTCCTGTATTTGCAGGTAAATTCTTTACTGCTGAGCCACCGGGGAAACCCAAAGACTAAAAACAGTATGATTCAAAACTTCAAGAGATAAGTTGAAAAAGTCTGAGTTTTCCTCATAGTCAGAACATTCTCTGACTTAAATCATAGCAATGCTTTGAGTCCATCTCCTAAAACAATGGAAATAAAAGTAAAAATAAACACATGGGACCTAATTAAACTGAAAAGCTTTTGCATAGCAAAGGAAACCACAGACCAAATGAAAAGACCATCTACTTAATGGGAGAAAATATTTGCAACTGATTTATAAACAGCTCATACAACTTCACATTAAAAAACAAACAACTCAATTAAAAAATGGGCAGATCTGAATAGACATTTTTCCAAAGTGGAAATGCAGATGGCACACAGGCACATGAAAAGATGCTCAACATAGCTAATTGCCGGGCAAACACAAATCAAAATCACAATGAGATTATCACCTTATACCTGTTAGAATGTCCATCATCAAAAAGAACTGGGGTCTCCTGCATTGCAGGCAGATTCTTTACCAACTGAGCTATGAGGGAAGCCCTCAAAAAGAACACAAGTAACTAAAATTGGCAAGGATGTTGGGCAAGGATGTGGAGAAAAGGGAATGTACATTGATGTAGCCACTAGGGCATTTCTCAAATAATTTCTCTTTGAAAACAGACTGAGCATAACATAGTATTGGAAAAGGGAATATTTGATTTGTGACTCAGTTATTAGCTTAATAAGGAGTCAATACAGGCTATAGGGGATATTTCACTTTTTAATTTCTTCTCTGGTTTATTTCCTCAAAGTGACCAAAAGTAAATGACCATTTACAGAGAGCAAATATTGCTTTTCCCCAGAAATTCCTAACGTATGTGTTCATTTTAGTTTAACATAGTTGTACTAAAAATGACAGAAATAATGACCTAGGCTTCTGTGGTGTTTTCCTTCTGGAGAAGGAAATGGCAACCTACTTCAGTATTCTTGCCTGGGAAATCCCATGGACAGAGAAGCCTGGTGGGCTATAGTCCATGGGGTCACAAACAGTTGGACACAACTTAGCAACTAAACCACCACCACCAGAGAAAATGTACAATGCATGCATTAACATGGATGGGCCTAGAGATTATCATACTAAGTGAAGTAAGCCGGACAGAGAAAGACAAATACTATATGATATCACTTATATGTGGACTCTAAAAAACAAAAAGACAAACGAATTTATTTGGGACTTCCCTTGTGGCTGAGAAGGTAAAGAGTTTGTCTGCAATGCAAGAGACCCAGGTTTGATCCCTGAATCAGGAAGATGCCCTGGAGAAGGGAATGGCTACCCAGTCCAGCATTCTTGCCTGGAAAATTACATGGACTGGTGGACTACAGTCCATGACATCACAAAGAGTTGGATACGACACTTATTTATTTACAAAACAGAAAGAGACTCATACACGCAGAAAACAAAGCAAGCAGAGAACAAAGACCAAGTTCAGCAAGCTTCCTCTTAAGAGCACAATTTCTCTCCCTCTCTGGTAATAGTGGTTTAGTTGCTAAGTTGTGTCTGACTCTTTGTGACCCCATGGACTATAGTCCACCAGGCTTCTCTGTCCATGGGATTTCCCAGGCAAGAATACTGGAGCAGGTTGCCAGTATTGAACCTGTGTCTCTTGCAATGCAGGCAGATTCTTTTACCATTGAACCATCAGGGAAGCCCCTTCTCCCTCTCTATTCCCTTCTAATGTGAGAATGAAAAAGAATTAAAAAGTGGTAGCAAGGGCCTGCACATCTTCTTCCTACTCTTTCCAGAGAGGATACAAGACAGGGCTGAGCAGTGTTTCCATTCCTTCTTGAATTCCAAGGTGATGTTGGCCTGAACTTGCATGGAAATTGCACTGCTCACTTGGGTGTAACCTGACACATGATGTCATTGTCAGCCGTCTGGATTCATCAACTCCAGCTGCCAGACTGTCTGCTCTGTGTGGGGGTTCAAGCNTCACAAAGAGTTGGATACGACACTTATTTATTTACAAAACAGAAAGAGACTCATACACGCAGAAAACAAAGCAAGCAGAGAACAAAGACCAAGTTCAGCAAGCTTCCTCTTAAGAGCACAATTTCTCTCCCTCTCTGGTAATAGTGGTTTAGTTGCTAAGTTGTGTCTGACTCTTTGTGACCCCATGGACTATAGTCCACCAGGCTTCTCTGTCCATGGGATTTCCCAGGCAAGAATACTGGAGCAGGTTGCCAGTATTGAACCTGTGTCTCTTGCAATGCAGGCAGATTCTTTTACCATTGAGCCATCAGGGAAGCCCCTTCTCCCTCTCTATTTCCTTCTAATGTGAGAATGAAAAAGAATTAAAAAGTGGTAGCAAGGGCCTGCACATCTTCTTCCTACTCTTTCCAGAGAGGATACAAGACAGGGCTGAGCAGTGTTTCCATTCCTTCTTGAATTCCAAGGTGATGTTGGCCTGAACTTGCATGGAAATTGCACTGCTCACTTGGGTGTAACCTGACACATGATGTCATTGTCAGCCGTCTGGATTCATCAACTCCAGCTGCCAGACTGTCTGCTCTGTGTGGGGGTTCAAGCTCCTCATCTGTTCCTGGCCCCCTCCCCCCACTTTTCTCTGCTTGAGCCTCCAGCCATGCCAGATGGCTCTTTTTTGGTATCAGAGATCATTTTTCTGTTATAAATGTCTCAGCCCCAATCCGTGCTGAACAATTCAAACCACCTCCATCACTTTCATTGCTTTAGGCATTTTTAGAGACTGATTTCCATGACACATGCATACGTGTGTGCATGTACATAGTGACCACAATGCACACACATATAGAACTTCATTCTTTTTAACTTTCACACACCCCACAACCCAGGCTCAGAAACAGTATTTCTTCAATACTCTTGAACTTGGGTTCTCTACAGTGGCTGTGGATAAGAAACAGGGCCTCTGACATGTTGAGGATCATCTCCAAAACACTTTTCTACTACACTTGAGTACTTAGAAACTACAAAAAGTCAAGTTTACCAGCCCCTAGGGTCTATTCTATATCCTGCTGATCTGGTCAAGCAACTTCATTTTTGGCTCTGGGAAATCTTGCTTATAATTACAATACTCAAGTTCCAACAGTGTAGGGATTTTCAGGAGTGGTTGAGAAAGACCGGGCAGCTCACAGACTCTGCCTGGCAGCTGGAGCCCTGAGCCAATGACTGTTCTCACCAGCAAACCACGGGTTGGGCTTCTGAATAATGTCTTTCACCATACTTGCGATGATCACAGTCATCTTCATGGGTGAAAGGGTGTAACTGATACAAATGTGTCACTTCCTTGAGGGAATATTTTAAAGCAACAGTAGTTTTCATTTACTATTTTAGGTCTGATAGTTAGCGCTATTATTTCAATGATGATGAAAGCGGTTCTCTTTAAGACAATATCTAAAATAGTCTATTTGGCTTCCCTTGGCAATCTTTATGCTTCATATATGTGAAAAAAAGTATTACTTCTATTGCAGGGATTCTCAGCCAGGGGTGATTCTGCACCTTCCCCACCCATCCCGGGGGGAGGTGCTACCAGCATCTAATGGGTGGAGTCAGGAATGCTGTTCAGCATCCTATAGTGCCCAATCAGCCTGACCTTCACCAAAAGCAAAGAACTGCCTGGCCCAAATGTCAACAGTGTCCAGACTGAGAAGCCCAGCTCTATCGGATTATGAATTATTTACACCATCTGATGAAGCCCTGCTCCTTATAAAGGAGCACCTAAGACTGTAGACTGAGGAGCCTGGCAGGCTACAGTCCATGGGGCTGCAAAGACTTGGACACAACTGAGCAACTAAGCGTGCAAGAGTATAGGATTTCAGGTGTGAGGCCATCCTTCTTACAAAATGTTTTGAGCCAGGTGAAGGCTCACCCTAGAAACCAAAACCTGTACCTGTATCTTGGCTAACTTCTAGGCACCAACAAGATTTCTATTTACTTTTGGTAGGTCTCTGGAGCTTGAGGCCTTCCTCTTCCTCTTCAGAGCTTTTTCCAAGACTAAGAATTGGACAGGGAGGCCTGGTGTGCTGCAGTTCATGGGGTCGCAAAGAGTCGGACACGACTGAGTGGCTGAACTGAGCTGAAGGATTTTATTGGGCTTCGCAGGTGGCATTAGTGGTAAAGAATCTGCCTGCCAATGCAGGATATGCAGAAGACATGGGTTCCATCCCTGGGCAGGGGAGATCCCCTGGAGGAGGGCATGGCAACCCACTCTAATATTCTTGCCTGGGAAATCCCATGGACACAGGAGCCCCAGCGGGCTACAGTCCCTGGGTTGCAGACAGTTGGACACGACTGAGCACTTACTTAAGGATTTTATTAGCCTGTAGTTCCTTGGTACAGTTTAATCGTACTCCTTAAGAAACAAACAATTGTGTATAATAACAACAGAAACTTCAATTAAATAGTCACGAGACCAGAGGGGGCGCTCTCATGCCCTTCAATGACAGCCAACTCCAACAGGAAAAAGACCCCTCTTTCCTGGCAAGGGCTCAGCCAATGGAAAGCATGGACTCTATTTACTATAGCTCTATCACCTCTACAAAAGTGTTCTTCTTCCCCTGACATGTGGAGGCTTACCCACGACTTGCCAAGGTTGCAGACCCTGAACTGCAGTTCTCTGCTGATAGCTAATAAGCCCATCTTGCCTGGAGAAGTATCTGGCAGTCTGATTATTTCAGGTCAGCAATATGCAGAAAACAAATGCAAGATCTTATAAGACTGATTTCTTTGGTGTGAAAAAGTAATAGTGGTACCAGCTGGGTTTGGGAGGAACTTGTGACCCTGTGAAGGTTTTCACAGATCAACTTGCCTTCTTTTTGTTCTAAGTCATGAAACTTCTACAAAGCCAGTCTCACCCACAAATTTCCATTTTCGTTCATCTTCAGAGCCAATGTTCAATGGAGTGTTTTTTTTTAATTGTCTTAAACTCTCATTCTCATTTTAAAAAAGTGATCCTTATATATTCTCTTAAAAATGAAACGAACAATAACCTCAAAACCCACCTTTTGGGATCAGCATTTCCAGATTACAGCATTATACAAGGATGACAGTTCAGTTTTAGTCTCTCCCAAATATGCTGCTCCTACTAGTGGAATATACAGGGCCAGGCCTTCTTTGGTGGACATGTGATGCTTTTCAAGCAAGTGTTCAAGAAAAGAACCAGGTGATTTTTGTCTCTAGAAAGGTTCTAGTATAGCTTCTAGTTCTCAGGAAGAAATAGACTGTTAAGGATGCTGTATTTTCAAGTGGGATGATAGTGTTGAGGTATGCTTTTAAAATTATCTTTAGAATTAAATTCTTAACTATTTATGGATTAAAACAATATAATGTCTGGAAAGTGCTTCAAAATAGTTCAGGGGAAAAGGTATGGATGAAATGAAGTTGGCCATGAGTTTATAACTGTTTTAAACTGATGATGTTTAAAGGTGTATGTATTCTAATCGAAGGTGTATGTATTCTAATCGAAATGCTCCAGTGGACTGGGAGAAATTGATAACCAAGAAGAGAGAGGAAATGGCCTAAAAAAAAATATTTAAGACATGGTGGACTGCAGTGAGGTATTACCTCACACTGGTCAGAATGGCCATCATCAAAAAAAGTCTACAACAATAAATGCTGGAGAGGACGTGGAAGAAAGGGAACCCTCATATACTGTTGGAGAAGGCAATGGCACCCCACTCCAGTACTCTTACCTGGAAAATCCCATGGANAGTCTACAACAATAAATGCTGGAGAGGACGTGGAAGAAAGGGAACCCTCATATACTGTTGGAGAAGGCAATGGCACCCCACTCCAGTACTCTTGCCTGGAAAATCCCATGGACGGAGGAGCCTGGTGGGCTGCAGTCCATGGGGTCGCTAAGAGTCGGACACGACTGAGTGATTTCACTTTCACTTTTCACTTTCCTGCATTGGAGAAGGAAATGGCACCCCACTCCAGTGTTCTTGCCTGGAGAATCCCAGGGACAGGGGAGCCTGGTGGGCTGCCATCTATGGTGTCACACAGAGTCGGACACGACTGAAGTGACTTAGCAGCAGCAGTAGCAGCATACACTGTTGGTGGGAAAGTAAACTGGGATAGCCACCATGGAGAAGAGCATGGAAGTTCTTTTAAAAAACTAAAAATAGAGCTACTCTATGATCCAGCAATCCAACTACCAGCCACATACCCTGAGAAAACCATAATTCAAAAAGACACATACACCCCAATATTCATAGAAGCACTATTTACAATAGCCAGGACATGGAAGCAATCTAAATGTCCATTGACAGATGAATGGATAAAGACGATGTGGTACGTGTTAACACACACATAAATTACTCAGTCATAAAGAAGAATGAAATAATGCCATTTGTAGCAATATGGATGGATCCAGAGATGATCACACTAAGTGAAGTAAGTCAGAAATAGAAAAGCAAATACACGATTATTACTTACATGTGAAATCTAAAAAAAGATACAAATGAACTTACTTACAAAACAGAAACAAACTCACAGACTTAGAAAACAAGCTTATGGTTACAAAAGTGGAAAGAGGTGGGAGGGATAAATTAGGAGGTTAGGATTAATAAATACCCACTACTACATACAAAGAAATGGCAACCTACTTCAGTACTCTTGCCTGGAGAATCCCATGGACAGAGGAGCCTGGTGGGCTACAGTCCATGGGCTCACAAAGAGTCAGACATGACTGAAGTGACTGAACATGCACATATAAAGTAGATAATCAACATTTCAGTTCAGTTCAGTTGCTCNCTAGAGGGAGAGGGAGAGGGAGAGGGTAGGATGATTTGAGAGAATAACATTGAAATATGTATACTATCATGTAAGAAACGAATCGCCAGTCTATATTCGATGCAGGATGCAGGATGCTTGGGGCTGGTGCATGGGGATGATCCAGAGGGATGATGTGGGGTGGGAGGGGGGAGGAGGTTTCATGTTTGGGAGTTCATGTACACCCGTGGTGGATTCATGTCAATGTAAGCCAAAACCAATACAGTACTGTAAAGTAAAATAAAGTAAAAAAAAAAAAAATACTGGAAAGAAAAACAAAAAACAAAAATACAATATTAAAGAAGAAGAAGAAAAGAAAAAAAAAGCCACAAGAATTATTAAAAAACAACAACCAAAACCACACAAAGACTATATATGGCATTTGCTTTAAAAAATAGACTTTTTTTTTTAATTTTTGAAAAGTTATAGTAGGTTATAGAAATAAAAATTAAAGAAGAAATAGAGGACTTAACAATTTTAAAAAGTTTGAAAAAAAAAGAATAAGAAGAAAAAGAAAAGAAGAAAATGCAACCACATGACAACGTCAACAAAAAACAAAAACAAACAAACAAAAAAAAAAACAGCTGAAAGAAAAAAAAGAAAAAAAAGAATAATTGTAAAAATAGTAAAGATATATCTGAACCTTTCTCTGGTGTTGTGGGCAGTTTGGGGTCAGTTCCAAGGTGGTTCCCTTTTTTTTAAAACTTCTTCTGTTTGCTGGTCTCTTCAGTGTCTGATTTCTGTCCTGACACAGAGGGGGTGGTGGTGGACACTTTTTCTTTTTTTTTTTTTTTTAGGCTCACTTGTTCAGTGGCACTGTGGAGAAGGAGGGATGCTGCAAACAAATAACACTGTCATGTGCACGCAGTGTCTCAGCCCTGCTGGGCCTACCCCTGCTCGCAGTGCACAAACCGCTCAGGCTCTACTTTGCTCCACCAAGAACCATCCGAGGCCAGCCCTAGGCCGCATGCACCTCCCCAGCTAAGCCACTCAGGTTCGGTGCTCAGGTAGCCTTCAGCAGCACAGATTCGGTTGGAACTGCATTTTGTGCCCTTCCCAGGTCTGAGTACCTCAGGTGTTGTCAAGCGCAGTCCCTGCGACTTGTCATCTTTCCCTTATCTGCTGCTCAATTTTCTGGGTGTACCGCTGGCACCCCTTGTGAGGCGGATGTTGACTGTCCAGAACCCCTAGAAATCTTAGCAAAGAAGCTTGCCTGCAGTTTGTTGGGTAAAGTCTCTCCAAGGCTGCGATTTCCCCCTTCCAGCCCTTAAGGCTCTGGCTGCCTATCACCGGCAGTGGATGGTTTGCAGCTAGCTAGTTCTTTTCCACCCTTTGTTCTGTGCACGGTCCTGGCAGTGTCTTATGGTTGAGCTTTTCGCATAGTAGCTACCCCCCAGTCTGGTTTGCTAGCCCAAGTTAGTTCGTTCTGGTTACATGTGGGGAGCGTTCCTGCCTGATTCTGAAAAGCACTGCAGCCCGTGCCTCCCAGGCCTCCCTGCCCTGCTCCCACTTGCTATTGGAGGATGCAAGCGTTTGCACTGCTTTTCCGCTGGGGGAGTTACTGTTGGGCTTGTAATCTGTTGGTTTTAATTATTTATTTATTTTTCCTTCCTGTTATGTTGCCCTCTGTGTTTCCAAGGCTCACCACAAACTCGGCAGGCAGAGTGTTTCCTGGTGTTTGGAAACCTCTCTTCTTAAGCGTCCCTTCCCAGGATGGGATTCCCTTCCTGGAAAGGAGCTCCCTCCCCATCTCCTTTGTCTCTTTTTTTTCGTCTTTTATATTTTTTCCCCCTACCTGTTTTTGAAGTCAGTGCTCTGTTTTTCTGGGTACCTGATGTCCTCTGCCAGCATTCAAAAGTTGTTTTGTGGAATTTGCTCAGCGTTGAAATGTTCTTTTGATGAATTTGTGAGGGAGAAAGTCTCCCATCCTACTCCTCCACCATCTTCCAAGCTGACCCAGTATGTGCAAATTAAAATAACTAACCATCTTCTAACAACTTTCAGAGAAAATAATTATCTGTAAAAAATGAGAAATGACTCCATAATGTTAATGATAGTGAAAGTTAAAGTCACATCCGACTCTTTGCACCCCCATGGACTGCATAGTCCATAAAATTCTCCAGGCCAGAATACTGGAGTGGATAGCCTTTCCCTTCTCCAGGGGATCTTCCCAACCCCGGGACTGAACCCAGGTCTCCCACATTGAAGGCAGATTCTTTCCCAGCTGAGCCACAAGGGAAGCCCAAGAATACTGGAGTCGGTAACTTATTCCTTCTCCAGCAGATCTTCTCGACCCAGGAATCAAACCAGGGTCTTCTGTATCACAGGTGGATTCTTTACTAACTGAGCTATGAGGGAAGCCCTAATGTTAATGATCCACATTATGAAAATATACTCTACAGTAGTGAAACCCAACAAATTGTGAGCAGACATAGTGATATTAAAACTCATTTAGCTGCTGAGGCCCTTCTAGTCTTTACAAAAGTATGGTGCATCTATGTATGCATGCTAGGGGTGGGGCATGGGAATGGCAGAGAGGGAGTGTAGAGGGAGTATGATGACTCATAGGCATAGCTTCTGTAAAGCTCTTCTCAGAAGTAGAAGTTAATCTTCCAAATCTCAGCACTGAGCCCTTTAAATGGCAACTAAATGAAGCTCAGTACCTGAAGCTACAAACAGGGAAGAAAGAAAGGATGCAGGAAGAAAAAATAAGTTCCTACTATAGTTCAGTGATTTAGCCCTTTGAATGGCACCACTTTGAAGTCACTTAAAATTCAAGAGGACTATAGTACAGTATATACTTGAGCATATATTTAAGGAGAGCTTGTACTCTCATAATTAAAAAAAAAAAAGTAATATCAGATGGGAAAAACCATGGTATTTATAAGAATGTTTATTAATGATTAAATCTACTTGAATTCACTGATTTAGCTGTTTGCTTTGATATTTTTGATGCTAAACGTTATAAGATTATACTCCTACTTAGACTGATAACTTGACTTTTAGTATGATTATTTTTTAAGCTTTATTGATAAATGATATGCAAAAATTGCACACTTTTACTGTATACATTGATGAGTTAGACATATCCATACAGCCATGTTGCTATCACACTACTGAAGGTGATCAGCCCTGTGATTTATTTGGAAGGAATGATGCTGAAGCTGAAACTCCAGTACTCTGGCCACCTCATGTGAAGAGTTGACTCATTGGAAAAGACTCTGATGCTGGGAGGGATTGGGGGCAGGAGGAGAAGTGGACGATAGGGGATGAGATGGCCGGATGGCATAACTGACTAGATGGACGTGAGTCTGAGTAAACTCTGAGAGTTGGTGATGGACAGGGAGGTCTGGCGTGCTGCGATTCATAGGGTTGCAAAGAGTCGGACACGACTGAGCGACTAAACTGAACTGAACTCAACTGAAGGTACTAAAAATTACATCACCACCAAGTTTTTTTTTTTTAATTATTTTTTGTGTGGTAAGGATGCAGTATGACTAGGTTTTTGTCATCATTTTTAACAGAATATGGTAATAACAAAATCAGAAAATTGCTATAAAGTTTACAAAATGTCCTCATTTATTCATCAAATATTTATACATTGGCTACTTAGTGTCATTTGCTGTATTTTTGGTCTGAGATATAGCAGTATACAAGACAATGGACATTTTTTGCTCTCAAGGAACTTAGTCTTTAAATAAATGACAGATTAAAAAAACTAACATAAATAATCATTTTAAATAAAGATTAATACCACAATAATGAACTGTGAGGTGTTTTTCACAAGACTGTAATCTGGGAGCCTTATGTTGCTTGGAGGGTGATCAGGAAATGTATCCCCTATCTCTTTGAAATCTACAAACTCTACGGGGTAGTAAAGCCAGTACTATTATTAAATCTACTTGGAACATGTGCTAACTGAGATCTAAGAAAGTGGCAAAATAAGAATTCAAATCTAGATCTTTAAAATTTGTACTATACCATGCTCCTTTCCTGACAGAAATAATTAGGCAATTGAATAATATGACAAATCCCCTCTAAAATTACTACTCCTGAAAGATTTGTATCATATCAGAAGCTTTTTTTTTTTAATCATGTCTTCAGCTTAATATCTTATGTTATAAGTAAGTTATCTTCACTTAGGTTATTCAGTTACTAGAATGAATGAATGTTTGGATCTTTAAAAACTCATGTTAGTTTTTATGAAAGCAATAAATCTAGAGTCAGAAAATAATTCTAATATTTGCATAAATGAAGTAGTCTTTTCTTACTGTACTTTATCTTTCTTTTACTATGATATATACTCTCCAAACAGTCTCTTAAAAGTAGAATATACAATAAAAGAATAAAAAATATATATTTTTATCTTATCAAAAAGTGAAAGAAAAAGCAAAAGAAGAAAAAACATACAGATAAACAAAACCAAAGAGGTAGGATTATTATTATTATTATTTTTGCAGCACTTAAGATGGTAGACAACAGCAGTTAGGATGAGGGAAAGTGGAAATGTATTTTCCTTTTTGTTATTCACTGCAAAATCTGTTGGAAACTCAAAAGAGAAACCTACTCTATGAAGCAATAGTTCCACCAATACTAAAGTGTTCACAGAGATGAAAAATCAACAGCAGCCCCAGAGGTAAGAAAAAATCAATACTACATTGAATAAAAGTTAAAGCTGAAAGTAGAAATATTCTTTTTCAGAACTAACTTTATAAAATGGGTAAAGATGAATTATTCAGCATTTACAAGGAATAAGACCATGATGAAAACTGCTATCATGTCTTAATTATGTTATAACTGTGGCAGAGTCTGTGGATTCAAACAATGATCCTAGTTGGTAAAGAATTAGTCAGTTAAGCTATTTGACAGACTTGACTATTTTGCTGACTGAATTTGCTAGTTAAAGAAGCATTTTATTTGGCTGCCTTTTGTAATTAAGACATTGTTTTAATATGAATTTTGTCTCGTTCCATGTACATCAGATTACACCTTGAGTATTGGTATACCCAGAACTTAGTTCTGGGTCCCATCATTATGTGCCTAGTAACATTTCAATGTTAGCACTCAGGTAATTTTGTGTCTTTTAGAAAAAATAGATAAATTCATCTCATCTTTGGTTTTGCTTTATTTTTCATTACATATGTTAGGTGCAGAAGAAGGGAACCATAATCTTCTCTATATGTAAGGTCTCTGAAAGTCTAATTCAGTTATTATTGCCACACATGCAAAGTCACTTTACACTTCAACTGATAAATTTAGCTTTATCAAAAGGAGTATAAATATTCAGTCAGTTATTATAGAAAAGACTTGAAGTAGTAAAAGGGTGAACAAGATAATGGAGGTGACACTAGCCCACATCACATGGGAAGAGTTAAAGAAAATATAGAATATTTAGCTTGGGAAAATATTACTTTGTGTAACAAAGGCAAGGACAAAGTGGTGGGGGAGCAAAACAGAGGTCTCCAAATGTCCGAAAGGCCATTATGTAGAAGGATTAACTTGATTTTTATGACTCCAAGAGGCAGAATTAAATCAATAGTTGGGAGTTAAAAGGAGGCTAACTTTGTGTAAATTCAAGCAAGTACTTTCTAATAGTCACAACTAACCAAAGATGGAATGCAGTGTCTCAAGATTTAGCAGATTCTTGATCAAGTGAGATATTCTAAGGTCTTGAATAACTGTATATAGGGCTTTTAGAGAAAAGAATCAAATGTTAGCAAAGCAAGAAAAATAAGTAAAATGCAAAATGTAGTGAATTTTCATCTAGGTAAATTTATCCTTTTTTTTCAGTTTTAAAATGTCTTTTCCTTTTTGAAATGATGCTGTTAGATAGAAAAAATAATAATGTTTGATGTTCTTACTTAACAAACCAAGATGGCAACTCAGTGTTCAGTTCAGTTCAGTTCAGTCCCTCAGTCGTGTCTGACTCTTTGTGACCCCATGAATCGCAGCATGCTAGACCTCCCTGTCCATCAGCAACTTCCGGAGTTCACCCAAACTCATGTGCATCAAGTCGGTGATGGTATCCAGTCATCTCATTCTCGGTTGTCCCCTTCACCTCCTGCCTCCAATCCCTCCCAGCATCAGGGTCTTTTCCAGTGAGTCAACTCTTCACATGAGGTGGCCAAACTATGGGAGTTTCAGCCTCAGCATCAGTTCTTCCAATGAACACCCAGGACTGATGTCCTTTATTTTTTTTTAATTTATTTTTATTTTATTTTATATTTTTTGGAGGTTAATTACTTTACAATATTGTATTGATTTTGCCATACATCAACATGAATCTGCCAAAAGTATACACATGTTCCCCATCCTGAACCCCCCTTCTTCCTCCCTCCCTGTACCATCCCTCTGGGTCATTCCAAAATGGACTGGCTGGATCTCCTTGCAGTCCATGGGAGTCTCAAGTGTCTTCTCCAACACCACAGTTCAAAAGCATCAGTTCTGTGCTCAGCTTTCTTCACATTCCAACTCTCACATCCATACATGACCACTGGAAAAACCATAGCCTTGACTAGACGGGTCTTTGCTTGCTAAGTAATGTCTCTGCTTTTGAATATGCGATCTAGATTGGTCATAACTTTCCTTCCAAAAAGTAAGCATCTTTTAATTTCATGGCTGCAGTCTCCATCTGCAGTGATTTTGGAGCCCCAAAAAATAAAGTCAGCCACTGTTTCCCCATCTATTTCCCATGAAATGATGTGACCAGATACCGTGATCTTAGTTTTCTGAATGTTGAGCTTTAGGCCAACTTTTTCACTCTCCTCTTTCACTTTCATCAAGAGGCTTCTTAGTTCCTCTTCACTTTCTGCCGTAAGAGTGGTGTCATCTGCATATCTGAGGTTATTGATATTTCTCCTGGCAATCTTGTTCTAGCTTGTGCTTTTTCCAGCCCAGCGTTTCTCATGATATACTCTGCATATAAGTTAAATAAGGAGGATGACAATATACAGCCTTGACATACTCCTTTTCCTATTAGAACCAATCTGTTGTTTCATGTCCAGTTCTAACTATTGCTTCCTGACCTGGATATAGGTTTCTCAAGAAGCAAGTCAGATGGTCTGGTATTCCCATCTCTTTCAGAATTTTGCATAGTTTTTTGTGATCCATACAGTCAAAGGCTTTGGCATAGTCAATATAGCAGAAATAGATGTTTTTCTGGAACTCTCTTGCTTTTTCGATGATCCAGTGGATGTTGGCAATTTGGTCCAACTCAGCGTTATTCCTCTGATAAATATTTGCAAAATTAAAAAAAAAAATTATTGGCCTGTGGAACTGAAGCATAGGCCAGATGACACTCAAGATTATTTCCTGTGTTAAGTGTCTATGATTAAAATTTTTGAGAGAGTGACAGAAATGAGTGGAAGTCTCTTCAATATCATTAATAACTTTGTATGAATGAACTTAACAGATTGTTTTTTTCCTCTTTAGACTATGCTTGATCCATCTAAAGGTTCAAAGCTTCTAGCTAGGAAAAGAAGTATTGCAAAGAAAGGTAAAGGAATCAGCAGATATCTTAGTTAAAGACATAATGGCTATTGGTGATTTAGTCACTAAGTCATGCCCAACTCTTGCAATCCCATAGACTGCAGCCTGCCAGCCTCTTCTTTTCATACTAGGAAAAAAGGTATTGCAAAGACTTGCAAAGGAAGCAGGATATATGTAACTTAAACATGTACTGCTTCAAAATTTTGCTTTTGCTAATTATGTTATTTTCCACTGTCTTCAGTTCACTTCAGTTGCTCAGTCGTGTCCGACTCTTTGCGACCCCATCAATCGCAGCACGCCAGGCCTCCCTATCCGTCACCATCTCCCGGAGTTCACTCAGACTCACGTCCATCGAGTCCATGATGCCATCCAGCCATCTCATCCTCGGTCGTCCTCTTCTCCTCCTGCCCCCAATCCCTCCCAGCATCAGAGTCTTTTCCAATGAGTCAACTCGTCGCATGAGGTGGCCAAAGTACTGGAGTTTCAGCTTTAGCATCATTCCTTCCAAAGAAATCCCAGGGTTGATTTCCTTCAGAATGGACTGGTTGGATCTCCTTGCAGTCCAAGGGACTCTCAAGAGTCTTCTCCAACACCACAGTTCAAAAACATCGATTCTTTGGCGCTCAGCTTTCTTCACAGTACAACTCTCACATCCATACATGATCACAGGAAAAACCATAGCCTTGACTAGGCGGACCTTAGTCGGCAAAGTAATGTCTCTGCTTTTGAATATACTATCCAGGTTGGTCATAACTTTTCTTCCAAGGAGTAAGCGTCTTTTAATTTCATGGCTGCAGTCACCATCTGCAGTGATTTTGGAGCCCAAAAAAATAAAGTCTGACACTGTTTCCACTGTTTCCCCATCTATTTCCCATGAAGTGATGGGACCGGATGCCATGATCTTCGTTTTCTGAATGTTGAGCTTTAAGCCAACTTTTTCGCTCTCCTCCTTCACTTTCATCAAGAGGCTTTTTAGCTCCTCCTCACTTTCTGCCATAAGGGTGGTGTCATCAGCATATCTGAGGTTATTGATATTTCTCCCGGCAATCTTGATTCCAGCTTGTGTTTCTTCCAGTCCAGCGTTTCTCATGATGTACTCTGCATATAAGTTAAATAAGCAGGGAGACAATATACAGCCTTGACGTACTCCTTTTCCTATTTGGAACCAGTCTGTTGTTCCATGTCCAGTTCTAACTGTTGCTTCCTGACCTGCATACAGATTTCTCAAGAGGCAGGTTAGGTGGTCTGGTATTCCCATCTCTTTCAGAATTTTCCACAGTTTATTGTGATCCACACAGTCAAAGGCTTTGGCATAGTCAATAAAGCAGAAATAGATGTTTTTCTGGAACTCTCTTGCTTTTTCCATGATCCAGCGGATGTTGGCAATTTGATCTCTGGTTCCTCTGCCTGTTCTAAAACCAGCTTGAACATCAGGGAGTTCACGGTTCACATATTGCTGAAGCCTGGCTTGGAGAATTTTGAGCATTACTTTACTAGCGTGTGAGATGAGTGCAATTGTGCGGTAGTTTGAGCATTCTTTGGCATTGCCTTTCTTTGGAATTGGAATGAAAACTGACCTTTTCCAGTCCTGTGGCCACTGCTGAGTTTTCCAAATTTGCTGGCATATTGAGTGCAGCACTTTCACAGCATCATCTTCCAGGATTTGAAACAGCTCAACTGGAATTCCATCACCTCCACTAGCTTTGTTCTTAGTGATGCTTTCTAAGGCCCACTTGACTTCACATTCCAAGATGTCTGGCTCTAGATTAGTGATCACATCCTCATGATTATCTGGGTCGTGAAGATCTTTTCTGTACAGTTCTTCTGTGTATTCTTGCCACCTCTTCTTAATATCTTCTGCTTCTGTTAGGTCCATACCATTTCTATCCTTTATCGAGCCCATCTTTGCATGAAATGTTCCCTTGGTATCTCCAATTCTCTTGAAGAGATCTCTAGTCTTTCCCATTCTGTTGTTTTCCTCTATCTCTTTGCATTGATTGCTGAAGAAGGCTTTCTTATCTCTTCTTGCTATTCTTTGGAACTCTGCATTCAGATGCTTATATCTTTTCTTTTCTCCTTTGCTTTTCGCCTCTCTTCTTTTCAGTGCTATTTGTAAGGCTTCTCCAGACAGCCATTTTGCTTTTTTGCATTTCTTTTCCATGGGGATGGTCTTGATCCCTGTCTCCTGTACAATGTCACGAACCTCATTCCATAGTTCATCAGGAACTCTGTCTATCAGATCTAGGCCCTTAAATCTATTTCTCACTTCCACTGTATAATCATAAGGGATTTGATTTAGGTCATACCTGAATGGTCTAGCGGTTTTCCCTACTTTCTTCAATTTAAGTCTGAATTTGGAAATAAGGAGTTCATGATCTGAGCCACAGTCAGCTCCTGGTCTTGTTTTTGTTGACTGTATAGAGCTTCTCCATCTTTGGCTGCAAAGAATATAATCAATCTGATTTCGGTGTTGACCATCTGGTGATGTCCATGTGTAGAGTCTTCTCTTGTGTTGCTGGAAGAGGGTGTTTGCTATGACCAGTGCATTTTCTTGGCAAAACTCTATTAGTCTTTGCCCTGCTTCATTCCGCATTCCAAGGCCAAATTTGCCTGTTACTCCAGGTGTTTCTTGACTTCCTACTTTAGCATTCCAGTCCCCTATAATGAAAAGGACATCTTTTTTGGGTGTTAGTTCTACAAGGTCTTGTAGGTCTTCATAAAACCGTTCAACTTCAGCTTCTTCAGCATTACTGGTTGGGGCATAGACTTGGATAACTGTGATATTGAATGGTTTGCCTTGGAAACGAACAGAGATCATTCTGTCGTTTTTGAGATTGCATCCAAGTACTGCATTTCGGACTCTTTTGTTGACCATGATGGCTACTCCATTTCTTCTGAGGGATTCCTGCCCGCAGTAGTAGATATAATGGTCATCTGAGTTAAATTCACCCATTCCAGTCCATTTTAGTTCGCTGATTCCTAGAATGTCGACGTTCACCCTTGCCATCTCTTGTTTGACCACTTCCAATTTGCCTTGATTCATGGACCTGACATTCCAGGTTCCTATGCAATATTGTTCTTTACAGCATCGGATCTTGCTTCTATCACCAGTCACATGCACAACTGGGTATTGTTTTTGCTTTGGCTCCATCCCTTCATTCTTTCTGGAGTTATTTCTCCACTGATCTCCAGTAGCATATTGGGCACCTAACGACCTGGGGAGATTCTCTTTTGATATCCTATCATTTTGCCTTTTCATACTGTTCATGGGGTTCTCAAGGCAAGAATACTGAAGTGGCTTGCCATTCCCTTCTCCAGTGGACCACGTTCTGTCAGACCTCTCCACCATGACCCGCCCGCCTTGGGTTGCCCTGCAGGCATGGCTTGGTTTCATTGAGTTAGACAAGGCCCTGGTCTTAGTGTGGTTAGATTGACTAGTTTTCTGCGAGTATGGTTTCAGTGTGTCTGCCCTCTAATGCTCTCTTGCAACACCTACCATCTTACTTGGGTTTCTCTTACCTTGGGCGTGGGTTGTCTCTTCACGGCTGCTCCTTACCTTGGACGAGGGGTATCTCCTTACTGACGCAGTTCCTGACCTTCAACATGGGACAGCTCTTCTAGGCCCTCCTGCGCCTGTGCAGCCCCTGCTCCTCCCGGCGCTGGGCATGGCCTCGGGCGTGGGTGGTTTCTCCCAGCTGCTGTTCCTGGCCTCGAGCTCAGGGTGGCTCCTCTGGATCACCACCCCTGGCCTCAGGTGCAAGGTGGCTTCTCCCAGCCGCCCCTGGTCTCAGACGTGGGGTGTCTCTTCCTTCCCGCCCCTGACCTCGGACACGGGGTAGCTCCTCCCTGCCACCACCCTGACCTCAGACGCGGGGTGTCTCCTCCCGGCCACCACTGACCTCGGATGAGGGGTAGCTCCTCCCGGCTGCCAATGACCTCAGACACAGGGTAGCTCCTCTTGGCTATTCCTGCATCATTGCAGCCTGGCACTCTAGATTGCTGCCCCTGACCTCGGACGTGGGGTAGCTTCTCTCAGCTGCGCTGAGTGGGCCAGCCCGGCTCTTGCAAGCGGCCCGCCCTGAGTGCACCGGCTCGGCTCTAGCAAGCTTAGCAACAGGATCATACTAATCAATAATTACCTTAAACGTAAATGGGTTAAATGCCCCAACCAAAAGACAAAGACTGGCTGAATGGATACAAAAACAACACTCCTGTGTATGTTGTCTATAAGAGACCCACCTCAAAGCAAGGGACACATACAGACTGAAAGTAAAGGCTGTAAAAAGATATTTCATGCAAATAGAGACCAAAATAAAGCAGGAGTAGCAATACTCATATCAGATAAAATAGACTTTAAAACAAACGCTGTGAAAAGAGACAAAGAAGGACACTACATAATGATCAAAGGGTCAATCCAAGAAGAAGATATAACAATTATAAATATATATGCACCAACATAGGAGCACCGCAATATGGAAGACAAATGTTAACAAGTATGAAAGGGGATATTAACAATAACACAATAATAGTGGGAGATTTTAATATCCCACTTGTACCTATGGATAGATCAACTAAACAGAAAATTT
>SJYX01021723.1:5360-26446 GCA_006410675.1 Oreotragus oreotragus
TATTCCCATCTCTTTCAGAATTTTCCACAGTTTATTGTGATCCACACAGTCAAAGGCTTTGGCATAGTCAATAAAGCAGAAATAGATGTTTTTCTGGAACTCTCTTGCTTTTTCCATGATCCAGCGGATGTTGGCAATTTGATCTCTGGTTCCTCTGCCTTTTCTAAAACCAGCTTGAACATCTGGAAGTTCACGGTTCACTCCAATGGTCACTGCAGCACTATTTACAATGGCCAAGACATGGAAGTAACACAAATGTCTATTCACAGATCAATGGATAAAGAAGATGTGGTATATTTATATAATGGAATTTTACTCAGCCATAAAAAGAATGAAATCATACCATTTGTAGCAATATGGATGGACCTAGAGATGATCACCACAGTAAGTGAAGTCATAAAAGACAAATATCATATGATATCACTTATATCTGGAATCTTAAAAAAAAACTGATATGAATGAACTTATATAAAAAACAATGGTTACCAAAAAGGAAACGTGGAAGGAGGATTAAATTAGGAGTTTGGGATTAACATAAGCATACCCCATACCCATCTGTGCTCAGTCGCTCTGATTCTTTGTGACCGCATGGACTGTAGCCCACCAGACTCCTGTCGATGGGATTTTACAGGCAAGACCACCAGAATGGCTTGCCATTTCCTCCTCCAGGGGATCTTCCTTGAACCTGTGTCTCTTGCATTGGCAAGCAGATTCTTTACTACTGAGCTACCTGGGAAGCCCAAACTAAGCATATATAAAATAGATAACCAACAAGAGCCTACTCACAGCACAGGTAACTCTACTCACTATTTTGTAATAACCTATGTCTGTCTGTGTTAGCCGCTTAGTTGTGTCCAACTCTTGGAAACCCCATGCACTGGGAGCACCAGGCTCTTCTGCCCACGAGATTCTCCAGGCAAGAATAGGATGCTTGGGGCTGGTGTATGGGGATGATCTGGAGGGATGATGTGGGGTGGGAGGTGGGAGGGGGGTTCATGTTTGGGAGTTCGTGTACACCCATGGCAGATTCATGTCAGTGTATGCCAAAACCAATAGAGTACTGTAAAGTAAAAAAAAAAAGAAAAAAAAAATACTGGAGTGGATAGCCATTCCCTTCTCCAGGAGATCTTCCTGACCTAGGGATTGAACCCAGGCCTCCTGCATTGCAGGCTGATTCTTTACCATCTGAGCCACCAGGGGAGTCTGGTAGAGAAATCTGAAAAAATATACATATGTGTGTACATATAACTAAATAATATATATATAGATGAATAATATATATATTATATAGTAATGTATATATAACTGAATCACCTTGCTATCTATCTGAAACTGGTACAATATTATAAATCATTTATACTTCAGTGTTAAAAAATGAAATAAATAAATAAAGCCAAGAAAAAATAAAATGGGGATATCCTTAGGGAGATAGCTTCATTTAAAATGGAAATCCTGGGGAGANAAAAAAAATACTGGAGTGGATAGCCATTCCCTTCTCCAGGAGATCTTCCTGACCTAGGGATTGAACCCAGGCCTCCTGCATTGCAGGCTGATTCTTTACCATCTGAGCCACCAGGGGAGTCTGGTAGAGAAATCTGAAAAAATATACATATGTGTGTACATATAACTAAATAATATATATATAGATGAATAATATATATATTATATAGTAATGTATATATAACTGAATCACCTTGCTATCTATCTGAAACTGGTACAATATTATAAATCATTTATACTTCAGTGTTAAAAAATGAAATAAATAAATAAAGCCAAGAAAAAATAAAATGGGGATATCCTTAGGGAGATAGCTTCATTTAAAATGGAAATCCTGGGGAGGGAGGTGGGAGGGGAGTTCAGGATGGTGGGACGCATGTACACGCATGGCTAAATCATGTCAATGTATGGCAAAACCCGCCACAATGTTGTAATTAGCTCCAATTAAAATTAATTAATTACTTTAAAAAAACAAAATGGAATTCCATTCCTCTGACCTGGAATAGCCCTTCTCTCAGACAAATGGTTGTATTTCCTCTAGGCTCTCTCACAAAGCTCTTTCTCACCATGACCAGGGATACAGGGCACCCAAGACAGCATTTCCAACTGTCAAGTCTCTATTCTCCTGAAAATACTCGCTAGAAAATTCCAACAAAGCTTTCCTATAGAATAGGAAAGTTTATCAAAATTATAGAAGCCAGCCAGCAATTCCTTTTAATCTTCCTCATGCTGGTATTATGTTTTAGTGTATCAAAACTCATAGAACTTTCACAAACTCATGGGAAATTTACAGAGGAACCGGGGATAGGGGAGATTTGACAGTGAGATCATGCTTGCATTTGCCTCATTCCCTGCTTCTCTTCAAGCCTTCCCCAGGCAGGACTTCCAGCTCTGCCAAGCTAGCAAAGAGAGATATCTTGATTAGAAAAACCATCCCGGAGGCTGCCAAGCCCTGTGTACACAGGAGAGCTTGCTCGGCAAATGAAGGGGTCACCCAAGAGTCCTAGACAAACAGACACATGCTGAGGTTTCAGTGACCCAGAAAGTCCAGAAAAAAAAAAATACGGTTTCACATAGGAATAAGAAAAAATATTTCCCACCTAAAACAGCTGATGGGTATTTTTCCCTCTCCAAATAGACAAAATGATACCTTGAGGTAGAGGGGGGAAATGGGACTCTTTTTAATTCCCCAAGGAGAAATCCCTGGGAGAATTAAGAGCCAGCGAGAAGGATCAGCTGGAATCGGAGCCCTGCTGCAATGAGATCTGTGCCAAATAAGGACAGAGCATGGGCAAGTCTATTTTCAGTGGCACTCATGCCCCCTGCCGATGATGTCTGTGACCTAACAAGCCATGTGCTTCATGAGGGCAAGGACAGTGCTCTGCCCGCCACAGTAACCCTGGTTCCTTCCAGCGGGCTGGCCCATCATAGGTACCCAGTAACTCCACAGAGAATGAGTTCATACGTCTTACCCCTTTTTCCTAACTTGTCTCACCCCTACCTTGTTCTAACCTTTAGACCATGATACCAAATGCTGGAGGACCTCCATGAGCTTATTAGTTTCCCAATATATTACTAACTTATATTAAGGACTGTATGCCAATACAGTGACAAAGGCCGTCTCTAATATATTGTTTAAGCCTCGCAATTCATTTATGAGCAAGGTACTAGTTTGTTTTAATCTCCCATTGTACAGATGAAAAAACTGAGGCTCAGGTGCTAAGGAACCTGCTTAAGGTCACAACGCAGTTTAGATTCAAAACCAGGCCTGACTCTAAAGCTTGTGCCTTGATCCCAACTCCAAAGGACCTGCAAATGACTTGGATTATCTCTAATACAGTGTCTCTCAAGCTCTCCTATTCACACAAATCAAAAGGCAAATTCTAATTCAGAGGAACTGGGCTGAGCCTAAGTCCCAGCATTTCTGCCAAGTTCCCACATAGTCTGTAGACTCCTCTTTGGATATTCAGGCTGTCTGAAACGTGTTTTCTTTTTGATGTCCACCATTTCTATTAAACAATAAGTTGTCTTTTTTTTTTAACCTAAAAAATGTTTGATTTCACCATGTATTAGTGGCTGGTGATATATTAAGCAAAAGCTTTCTGGTATACTGCAAAGTCTCAGGGGTCTGCCTCAGAGCCTGGAGGGAACCTCAAAGGTTTGAGAGCAGAGGTGTGACACATGATCTTATTTGCATTTTAGAGGTATCTCTGGCTGCAGTGTAGGGCAGAGTTTAGGGGGAGACAAGACTGGAAGTGGCAGAGGAGGGTGGAAGCTGGTAGTGGTCCAGGCAAGACATGACGGTCGCTTACAGACGCTCACCTGGTTCCTCTCTTCTAGTCTTAATTCTGCCACTAATACACAATGATTAGAATCATAGGGGCTCAGAGGGAACTAGTATTTAACCTAATTGCATAGATGCAAACTATTATATATAGGATGGATAAACAACAAGGCCCTACTGTTTACCACAAGGAACCATGTTCAATATTTTATGATAAACCATAATGGTAACGAATATGAAAAAGAATGTATAAATATAAAACCGAATCACCTTGGTGTATAGGAGAAATGAACATAACATTGTAAATCAAATATACTTCAATAAAATAAAGTTAGCCTAATTATCTAATTTTATACATAAAGACTGAGGTTAAGAAAGAAATTCTCAAAGTCATACACTTGATCTGCCGTAGCATTTTTCAAAGCACTTTCTATAGGATATTAATAGGTGTTGGGAACAAAAAATAAAAAATAAAAAGAGGTTCAAAGGTATTTAAGAAATATGTGATTAAACAGTTAAGCAATTTTGTTTCCTACAGGAGTTCTCAGAGCCTTTAATAAGCTAATGTTCCCTGTGGGTCTTCTAGAGTGAGATAAACATATTTCTCAAATGATTAGAGAATTTTTTAAGACTTCTGCTTCATAAAAATATTTTGGGAAACTGCTGTCTGGTGACCCTTCTTGGATCACATCATTTGGCTTCTCATCATTTGGACAAATCAGCTGCATCTTCCTGGCACAGACATGCCCTACCTTCTACCTCTCAGAAAACCTCCTGGTAGCCCATATATTTGCCCAGGTAACTATTCTCTTAATTTCTGTCACTTTCAGTTGTTTGTCAAGTATGTGTATTTGTTCAAGAAGTAAGAATTAACTTGGTTTATCTGTACTATCTGATCCCCAAATAGGGAAAGTGAAAGTGTTAGTCATTCAGTCTTGTCCGACTCTCTGCGACCCTGTGGACTGCAGCCCACCAGGTTCCTCTGTCTGTGGGATTCTCCAGGCCAAAATACTGGAGTGGGTAGCCAGTCCCTTCTCCAAGGGATCTTCCAGATCCAGGGATGGAACCCAGGTCTCCTGCATTGCAGGCAGATTCTTTATCATCGGAGCCACTAGAGAAGCCCTAAGAGGGAAAGTTCCTTTCAAATTAAGGAAGACAAAGTTTTAAGAATGAGTGCAAACCCAGACACAGAGAACATGCCTGGGATTGCTAAGTGAGGGAGGGCAGGGCAGTGAGGGAGGAACGGATTGGGAGTCTGGGATTAGCAGATACAAACCACTGTATAGATATAATGGGTAAGCATCAAAGTCATACTGTATACCACAGAGAACTGTTTTCAATATCCTGAGATAAATCATCATGGAAGGTATATAAAAACATATATATATATAACTGAATCACTTTGCTGTACAGCAAAAACTGACAATATTGTAAATCAGCTATACTTTGAAAAAAGACTGAATGCAAGCCATAGCTTTGTTAATATCTTTTTATATGATCATAAAAAGTATAACCCATTGATGCTTAACTTTTTTCCTCATTCTTCAGATGATATGNAAACTGACAATGTTGTAAATCAGCTATACTTTGAAAAAAGACTGAATGCAAGCCATAGCTTTGTTAATATCTTTTTATATGATCATAAAAAGTATAACCCATTGATGCTTAACTTTTTTCCTCATTCTTCAGATGATATGGCATAACCAGATTATCTCTATAAAGATAAATTCTTTCATTCTGTAAAGTCAACGTCCTGGTTTAACTCTCTTTGATCTCTCTTAGCAAGGTCAGACATAATCTGACAGGTTGATGACTTTATTGAACTCAAGCTTCTGTATTGTATGCCCACGTTCTCCCCTTGGAGCTTCTGTTTACTGCCCCTGAGAGCTATGCTACCCTCATATCTATTAAAACACACCTTCTATCCATCCTCGTATCCAGACACAGAGTTGGGAGTGGTCCTTCTGAGAATGCACTGCTGTCTTTTCATGGGTACCTAACTCGCATCACTAAAAGATGCTAGTGGCCCAACAAAGATACCCCAGTTTCTTGCCCAGCTCTCTCCCAAGCACCAAGACCTTTTGATTACACCAAACAACTCCTCACTTCAAGCTTCTGTGGTAATCACCAAAGCTTCCACCCATCAGAGAGTGACACAAATTCCTATCAGATCCACACTCTGTCATCGCCGGCCTCAGAGCTGCTGGCCCAGGCCACTGTAGCCAATCCAGGCCACTTTGGTCATGACGGAACAGCCTCAGGGAAAATCGGAGACTCATTCAGCCTCGCTCCAGCTGCGAGCAAAACCTGCCAGAACTCATTCTCCTCCTCTCTTCCTTCCCTTCCCTCTTCCTTGTCCTATCCCATCATCTTTCAAAGAGGCTTCCCAAGGGAGCACAGTGTCACTTGTGGTTGGACTCTCTGTGCATATGGAAATATGACCTGAATAATGTATCACTCCCAATGTGTTCTTCTTCCCCTGAGTAAAGGGGTATGGGTCTATATCTGTATCAGGGGAGACAGAGAGGTTTTTATATATCAAATGTGTTTTTGCATAAAAATACGCTATTTGCTAGCTTCCCAGGTGGCACTAGTAAAGAACCTGCAAAGCAGAGATGTAAGAGATGTGGGGTCTATTCCTGGGTCAGGAAGATGCCCGGAGGAGGGCATGGCAACCGAGTGCAGTATTCTTGCCTGGAGAGTCCCATGGACAGAGGAGAATGGAGGGCTACAGTCCACAGGTAGCAAAGAGTCAGACACGACCAAAGCGACTGAGCACAGACGCACGCCACGTGCTCGATGCTGGACAGGCTCTATGCTCTAACACTCCCATGCCATCACGCCACGTGCTGCTCTAACACTCCCGTGTCATCATGCCACGTGCTAGTCTCTGGACAGGCTCTGTGCTCTAACACTCCCGTGTCATCACGCCACGTGCTAGTCTCTGGACAGGCTCTGTGCTCTAACACTCCCGTGTCATCACACCACGTGGGAGTCGCTGGACAGGCTCTGTGCTCTAACACTCCCGTGTCTTCACGCCACGTGCTAGTCGCTGGACAGGCTCTGTGCTCTAACACTCCCGTGTCATCACACCACGTGGGAGTCTCAGGACAGGCTCTGTGCTCTAACACTCCCGTGCCATTGCTCAGGTTAGTCCCTTGCCTAAGATGGACCTTCTGTCCTTTTATTTCCTACTGACATCCCACCTACCTATGGAAGACTTCTATTTGTCAGCCTTGGATAATAAAACTCCAACACATTTTCCCTTTGAGAAGCTACTCTTTCTTGGGATTAAGTTCATGTGGTTTGTGTGGGAATGACCCCACTCAGGCTCTGGGATAGATATATGATCCAGTCTTGGTTAGTCAAAGCCTACAGTCACCTGGCCACTGGGATAGGTTCAAGGATATGCCAGTGACTCCAGGAGGCCAGAAACAGCCTAGAACTTTTGCTAGAAATTTTGAGAAAGAGAATCTTTCCACTGAGATGCTAGGAGGGCAGAATGTAAGCCTAGAGCTATGACATCTTTCTCTGCCACACTCCGGAGTGTGAAAGAAGCCAACGGAAAGGAAAACAGAGGCCAGAGAATAAGACATACTAGGGAAAATATCATTTGAGATTCTGGATCCATCTGTGCTTGAAACTAGCCCTATCCATTGACTTTTCACATCTGGGAGCCAGTAAATGATGACAATGATGATGGTAATAATGATGATGATGATGACTACAGCAACTGCCCAAGTCAGCAATAGCTGGTAGAACGGATGCTTCGGGGTGCCACCCTCATCCCCCTCTAGGCTCAAGGGACTCATTCCATCAGTGGACAAATGCTGTCTGCTGATGGTCCAGCAATTCCCTTTAACTAAATGAAAGTGTCTTACCCAAGGTTATATTTCCTTCCCAGAAACAGGTTATATTTCCTCCCCTGATGACTGATCACTGCAGGGGTACACAGGCCCAGACCCCTTATCTCAATTCCAGACAATTCTGAAAGACTGTCCCAGGTCCACCCTCCCCACAGAATTGCCTGAAGCTTCAGTTGCAACTGAACTCAGCTGAACTCCTGCCTAATCCTGTTTCCCTCAGAGCATCAAAGGCACTACCCTCAAGAAGAGTCTCCAGGAAACTCATTTAGACATGGCCATTCGTACTCACATTACAGCTGATGGTCTAGCTCCTCCTACCAAATTGTTATATCTCTGTCTTTTCCATGTCTGTCTGAGTCCTGATCTACCTGCACACAACTAGCACTCACTGTAAACTGAGAGTCACCACAAGAAGTATCCACTTGAAATTCCTCACTGTGATCACTGTGAGGAGGTGTTCGGGATTGTATGATGGATAGTTACCTGTCACCATGTAACAAAATACCCCCAACTTTTGTAGCATAAAACAACAAACATATTCTCTCACCAGCTTCTGAGGGTAAAAACCCTGGAAGCAGCTTAGCTGAGTGGTCTGGCTCAGGTGTCTCATAGGATTTTATATCAGGCAGAGCTGTAGATCTATGAAACCTAACTGAAGCTGAAGGCTCTTCTTCCAAGACAACTAACTCACAAGGCTGTGGCAGGACCCCACCACAGGGATGCTTGAGCATCCTCACAACGTGGCATCTGGCTTTCCCTAGAGGGAGGGGCCCTAGAGGGGGGGGAGAGAGATAGGGAAAGCCACAGTGCCTTTTATCTCCTAATGTCAGAAGTCTCACAGTCAATAAGAGAAGAATTAGAACCAACCCCACCCACTTTGGAAGAGAGGAATCTCAAAAAACTTGTGGATGTATTTTAAAATCACCACAAGGAGGCTGCATGCTACTCTGCCCAGCTTTCTCTCTGAGCTATGGGAGAATCTTCTCCAATGCCACTAGGAAAGATTATAACACTTTTCATTTTTCATAAGCAGCCTGTTTCTAACTTCTGTGAACTGTAAACTAAGTAACTGATCTTATTTTACTCTTTGCCTCTCAGAAACCCAAAACCAGATTTATAGCCACCTCCATCATGGGTAAAATATTTCATAGCATATATTTTTATATGCTATTCTCATTTCTAAGCTTTGCTTTTCCCTGCTTTTCCTTTTGCATCATTTTTCTTATTTAAATTTTACTTTATTTTGCTATAGTCTACGCATGTTAATAAGCTGCCTTATATCCTTTTTTAGGGCAAGTCTAGGTATAAATAAATAAGTACAAGCATACAAATGTACATTTACATACCTAAAATAGGGCTCTGGATTTACTAGTATATATCCCTGGATTCTGAACAGTGAATCATTTAAACAAATCCAGGTCATTTTATCTGGCAAATCCTGTGGTAGGAATAGCAATACTTAGTAACACTTGTAAGAGTAACAACACTAGTATTCATTGCATGTTAACAATGTACCAGGTACCATGTGTGAAATGCACCCATTTCTTGATTTAATCTTCATGGTGTCCCTTTACGGTAGGTACTATTGTGATTTCCACTTTTCAGATAAGGCTTGGAGGAGTGAAGAAACTTCCCTGGGGTCATATTTCTAGCCAGTGGCAGAGCCAAGTTTCTAATGTAAGATCACTGGGTCTCAGAGTCAAAGCTCTATGCTGCTTCTGCTTTCTTTTAGGGCAAAGGGAAAATGCGTTTTAACATATCATCAGTGAGAAGACTGATGACCGTGGAGGTGAATTTGAAGTCATCAGGTGCTCTGGTGCCCAATGATGTGGCAAGATACTTGAGGTGTACAGAGGAAGGGGGAAATGTACAACTGAAGATTTCATAGTCCAAGCAAGAACAGGTAAGTTACAAATGTTAAGCAATTTTACAATAGGAATTATATGAGACAAAATGAAGGGAGAATACTCTACGATCTGAGGTTACAGAAGGCTTCCAGGCAGAGGTGAGGCTCAAGATAGACTAAAATTAGATAGATAAAGAAGGCACAGTTTGGAAAGAGACACACAAATTAAATTCTCCAACATCATGTAAATAATGCCATAACCTTTAGCCCCTTCGGAACTACCTTTTAGATCAACCAGCTCACGTGCCTGGTAACTGGTAGAGAGGAAGCATGCAACACCTGCACACACATGCATATACACAGGTTTCAAATGCGGAAAGGAAAAGTCAAAAGCAGCAAGAAACACATAGGTACTGAAACAGAAAATCAGAGATGATGTAACAGTAGCTCTCTCAAAAAAGAAAATCAGGAATATACAGGGCACAGAGTGGCTCTAAATCACTCCCTTGTCTGTCCTGGTTTATAAGATGAATCAACAAGCATGGTTAAACTCTGGAGGAAGAGAACTACTCGTGAGGTCATAAGCCATGTCCCCTAGTCTCAGCTTGGCCAAGAATGATGGGCCTCCTGAGGTCTGTTTGCACATCTATAAAATGAGGATGGTATAAATCTTTTCTCTGTGAGATCAAATCAGATAATTTGCAAGAAAATATTCTCCAGCTCATAACACAGAATAATAATCCCCATAAAGAATCTGTGTGCAATGCAGGAGACCCGGGTTCGATTCCTGGGTCTAGAAGATCTCCTGGAGAAGAAAATGGCAATCCACTCCAGTATTCTTGCCTGGAAAATCCCATGGACAGAGGAGCCTGGCGGGCTACAGTCCATGGGGTTGCAAGAGTCAGACACGACTTAGTGACTAAACTACCACTGCCTAGGACAAATCACTACTAGATATAAAGCTAACACAGCTGTTAGAGACTGCCTGGCACAAACATCTTCTTAATGTCTGAATGCCCACCATAAACTCTGTGACTTATGCATGTACTTCTCCAAGGTCAGGGAGCTTCCTTCTACACAAGACTGGAGTTGTATGTGTATCCCATTTGGGAACATCTTAAATTGAATTAAGGACTTGCCTCCTGATATTTTTCACTGATCTTGGTTTTATCCTCTGGGATGCACACACAAAAATGTATTCATTGTGACATATATTCGCTCTTCAATTATTTACAACAAATAATCAACCATTATTGCCCACATTTCAACCAAAATCCTAGACTATTCTCCAAAGCCCAGTTGCACTTCCTTAAAAGGTCTTTCAGGTAACATGATGCCAAGACCTCACATCAGCCCTCTGTCAGATACTCTGTGGACCCTCAGCATGATGGAGAACTGTCCTTTAAATGTAGCCGAGCTTAGAGTATAGGGCTGACTCTAGGCCACATAATCCTACATTCCATGCTTCTGGACCACCTCTGTTGATTGTAATTATACAGATACTTGACTGTTTCAACTTTCAAATAATATCCTTGGATAAATGAGCACACACCGAGAAGACACCAATTAAAATATGTATTAAGTAAGCCAAAGTAACTAGTGTTTGTTGGGTACATAGCATGCTCCCCCGGATATGCTAGAGAAGAAAGGCACTACTGTCACTTGTGTCTTGTCTATCTCCTCTGTCTGCACACTGCATGCTTCATTAGAGGAAGGAGTTTGTCTTGTTTTTGTGTTCCCAAGTCCAAAAAATAAATGCCTGAAAAATAGAAGGTACTTGACAAATAATTTATTAACAAATTAATCAATGAGATCCTGCCCTACAGATAAGCTAAACAAAAAACAAAAAGGAGGGAAAGGGGGCAGTGTATATTAAATGAAGCCCTCTAGAGTACAGGGGTTCCTTGCTTACTTACTGCCCATCTTTACTCCACCTCAAGCCAATGAGACTTTCATCAGTTTGCTCCAACACTGGGACTGAAGATGTGCTGTGATTGCAGGTGGAAAGGGTCAGTGTTCATTCAAAGTTAGCCTTTAGGTGCAGCTTGCCCTTTTCTACTGATGCACAATAGTTGGAATCTAGAGCAATATTGTCCAGAAGTCATTTTTCCACCATTGAAATCTCTGAAACTGAAAGTGTGAGTCGCCCAGTTGTGTCTGACTCTTTTGCAACCCCATGGACTGTAGCTGCCAGGTTCCTATGTCTGTGGAATTCTCCAGGCAAGAAGACAGGAGTGGGTTGCCATTTCCTCCTCCAAGGGATCTTCCCAACCCAGGGATTGAACCTGGGTCTCCTGCACTGAAGGCAGATTCTTTACCATCTGAGCCATCAGGTAATTAAAATCCCTAGAACTCCAATAAGTGATGTGGCTTGAACTATAAATGTTAGAGTTTTTCAGGGAAAGAAGATCAATAGGATGGAAACTGGCTGGTTTTAGAGAAGTTGAAATGCTTGACCTAAGCTTTGGAGGATAAAGGCAGCCAAGTTGATGCAGAAGTATGAACAGAGGGACAGGACTCCTTCAACTGAAGGTGAGCTCAAGAGATGGAAAACTTGGGATGCTTTGCTAAGCTGTTCACACCTTATTCTATAGGCAATGGGGAGCTATTGAAGGATGCTGAGCCAGGATGTAGCAGGGTAAAAACATCTTTATGGAAAGAAGAATTGTTAACTGGCCTTTCTGATGCCTTTAAAGATAGCAAATCCTGTAAAGGGTTTGTAACCTAAACTCTGCCCTTAATGTGCAGATTTATCCTGGATAAATGCTTTATTTGATGGGTTTGATTTGCCCTGTATATCAAAGGAGAAGCAATGAAGGTAGTTAGTGTGTCTCATGGCAAGTGCCAACTCCACACACTCAGCAGCGGATCTCTAACGCACCGTGTTTAGAAGAATTCTGAGATCTTATCAGGGCTTAAAAGAAGAGTGCTGCCTTCAGCTAGTAATGTCTGCCACAGGTGCAGGAATGAGGGGTAGAGGGAGCCATGCCACATGTTTGACATTGATGGTAGATCAGATGGGAAAATTTTAATAGTTTTGCAAAACTCTTCCATTGTCAACATCACTATCATTCTCTTCTTACTAGTTCCACCCATCCCCTACACCTGATCATTCCTGGAATCTAGGATTAGAATGTTCACAGTTTTCTCTGTCATGGGAAAGTATCAATAGAAATGAGCCACAAAGAGTCTCCCAGTCTCACTTTCTGTGCTTCTACCAGGGGCTCATTGGAAGCACCTCTGGGTGACCTCTTGCTCACTCTCCCAATCCACTCTCTAGACAGATCTGCCTGGAGAACAAGGTGAACAGAACCATTTCTTTCCTTGCAAATGTCCCCTTCATGGGTAATGAGGCAAGCTGCGGCAGCTGGATGTGCTGTGTAAGGCTGAATGTCTCAAAATAGAATGTGGCTCAGGTTTTCCATGGGGTACCTGCATCAGCAATTCTGTAAGTAAGTCACCAAGAGGAAGCAACTTTCTCTCGGGCATCTTTTGCCCCTAGCAAATCACAGCTGTGCAAAGAGGAAAAGTAGGGTAAAGAGATGAGGCCATGGCTTGGGGTGGGGCAGGAGGAAAAAAACAGTCAAGAAAAAAGAAGTAAGCAGAACACCGTCCTCATCTCTCCCCACCCATTTTCACAATTTTTCTCTCCATACTAAACTATGCAAAGTAGGCTGCTGTTTCTCTCTTCCAGGCTTTTTCATGTGCTGTTTCTTCTTCCTGGAATGCTCCACATTTGTACAAGACTCTCTCTTAAGGTATGAACTGGGTGTCACCTCCTCCAGGAAGCCTTCTGAAACCAAAATAAATAAACCAACCCTGAATATTCATTGGAAGTACTGACACTGAAGTTGAAGTTCCAATACTTTGGCCACCCGATATGAAGAGCCAACTCACTGGAAAAGACCCTGATGCTGGGAAAGATTGAGGGCAAGAGGTGAAGAGGGCAACAGAAGATGAGATGGTTGGATGGCATCATTGACTTAATGGACACTGAGTTTGAGAAAATTCTAGGAGATGGTGAAGGACAGGGAAGCCTGACATGCTGCAGTCCATAGGGTCACAAAGAGCTGGACATGACTTGGTGACTGAACGACAGCCATCAATACTTTCCCTATCATAGCACTGATCACACCGTATTCTAATTATCTTACTTATTTGTCCTTCACTAATAAAAACAATCAGCCAAAGCTGACTTAGTGGTTAATATGAGTTAGGCACTGCACCAGGCTTATGACAGAGATTATTTCACTTAATAGCACAGAAATTCTATAAGGTGATATCTCCATTTTATAAATGGAAAAACAGGCTCAGAGAGGTTAAATACCTTGACCAAGATAACAAAGGTATTACATCCAGCAAATGGCAGGGCCATGTCTAGAATCCAGATCTGCCTACATGATCTTTACCACCATGCTACTTCACATCCCCTTCCATGTGCTGGGCTTCAGGGGGCAAGGACTGGGTCCAAGTCACCCAGAAGAGGGTCCTCATAAGGACGTGTCCCTCTTGGCACTCTGATCTCAGACATCCAACCTCCAGAACTGTGAGAAGTAAATGTCTGTTGTTTATGAGCCCCTGTCTGTGGTACTTTGTTATAGCAGCCCAACCAGACTAAGATGGAATGAATAAATACAGCAATGAATGAATAGAATCATTACACATTAGAAATAAAAGATGCCATTGGGTCAGCTCCAATTTAAAGAAATGAGGCTAATTGAAGGGAATTACTCTCGTGAGAGCACATGTTTCTCAGGGCATTTAGGGGGAGAAAACAAACAGAATTCATTCTAATCGACAAGGGAAGCCTGAAGTCAGAACCGGAGAAGTAGCGCTAAGGGTCAGGCCCAAGAAGGGAGCCATGAATAGGGGACAAGGCAAGCAGTCAGGAGCTGTGGCGGCAAGGAGTAGGAAAGTGTGCCACGTGGGCCAGAAAGACAGAAAGAGAAAGGGAGGGGAGTAAGTGAAGGGGGTAGTTGGAAGTCTCTTCTCACTGGTGCTAGTCATGCAGGGTAGAGGTAGAGTGGTTAATATGAGTTAACCAGCATCATGGTTGCCTCCCATCATAGATAGATGCATAAAAATATAAATCCCATAAAGATCCATGACTTGAACCAGAGACTGACCCCCACACCTACACCCGTGTCACTACCACATGCTGCTTCCCTGAGCAACGTCTGGTTCCTCACAGCATTTTTCTTTGTTCAGTTATAAAAACACAGATTCTCTGGACCAGCCACTTTTCCCCCACAATTCTTCTCATGGCAGGAGTCTCAAATATTGCAGGCCAAGACACACATAAGTTAAGAAACAGGGTGAGGAATACTCTTTGAAGTTCTGGGGTGGGTAAGCAGCAGTTCATTCTTAAGTTGTCTTATCTACTACACTGGACCATTAAACTCCATTCCTGCAAAATCCATTTATTATCCACGGTTGCTTAAAACTTTAAAAATTCTATAAATGCCTATTTGGTGCCTTTTGAGTGCCAGGCACTAAGGTGGAAGACACAGAGATGAACACAAGGTCAATTTCTACAAGCCCAGCAAACAACTCTCTGTTCAATGCAGGAGTTTAAAATCAGAAGACCTGAGTTCAAGGCTTGGTCCTGTCCAGGTCCTCTGGGCTCAAATAGTGACTACTCACTCAATCACTGTGATTTGGGACAAGTTAAATAACCTCTCTGTGTCCTAGTTGCCTCATCTATAAAATGTAAAATTGGCATCCTTACCTTATAAGGTTGTCAAGGGAATTAAGTGAATTAGCATATGGGATAACATTTTGCAAAATTGTAAAGCCCTAGGCATATTCAATTGTCATTACTAAAAATGTCTCTACCTTTATAAAGCACCATCCTATTTCACAGGTGGGTTTAGCCAAATGCCTGGGATAGATTTCAATCCCACAAATATAGACTTTTTAGCAAATAAAAGAAACCTCCGTTGAGTCCAACTGATCTGAATTCATGTTGTATGGAGGACCCATACCACACAAAACAGAAAAGTATCATCTAGCCTCATGCCAGCTGTGTCAGCTAAGTATTACTTTCTCAGTTTTTAAGAGGTAAGGTAACTTGCTTGAGTTATACAACAAATAAATAAAACGTATTTGTACAGAGGTCAGTGAGTTTTACCTCTATGATGTGGCCTTTTCTGAGCAAAATTTTTATTCTGTCTGTAAATGCTGCTCACCTCCAGCCTCTGAATCAGTGACCCCCAGACAGTCCTGCACACTGGAGCTCCATACTTCCTAACCCAATGATAACTTTTCTCTTCTCTTTGTGATTCCATTATTCTGCAAGAACCCACAAGGGACAAGCATATCAGCAGTGAAAGGAAAGGCATATATAAGCCAGTTTCTTTATCAGCCTCTCCCATGCTTGTGATTTCAGGCTGTGAAGGAGGAATGGAAGCTATAAGTAATGCTAATAGCATCATCCAAGGAGCGGCAGATAACAGCTCCCATGGTCCCAGGGAGGAGTTGCCTTTGTGCCATCCTGGCTGTGAGACGAGATTCAGAGAAATCAGATGTGATGGGTTTAGAAATTCCACTAACTCGTGGCTGGTCCACAGCTTCCCCAAAGAGGGACAGGAACAAAGAAGGAGTTCACCCGTATAAAGCCTGGGCAGACATTTGCACTTCCTTGCAAGGTAAGGAAGATAAACCATGCTCATGGTGACCCTGGCACTATCACATGGGAGGAAAGAAGTGTCAGGAGGAAGGCCTGGTCACTGCTGATGGGCTTCCTTAGGGCACACAGAGGGCTGAGCAGGTGGAATTTGATTGCTGGAGGAGAAGTGATAGGGGGGCAGGTAATGAGGGGGAAATTAACATTTGGGTTAATTTCCACAATGAAGTGGGTTCACTCAAGAGGAAGTGGGTTCTTGTCCCCAAAATGCTCAAGAAAAGTTAGGAAACCTCAGAAGGTATGTTACAGAGCATTATCCACGCATTTAATGCTGGTGAGGTGATCCAATGACACCAAATTCTATTCCAAAACTAGGATTCTGATTGAGGGTAATACAATATAGTGGTCAAGGTTATAGAATCAGAATTCCAGCTTTTCAGCTTATTACTCTTATGACCCTAAACAAGTTACTTAACCTCTCTGGGCTTCAGTTTCTTCTATGAAGTAGGGATTGCAATAGTAATGACTTTTAGAATTAAATTAGTTAGTGCAATGGTTCAAGGAGTAATTGCCTCACGGAAAGTACTGATGCTGAAGCTGAAGCTGAACCTCCAATACTTTACCTCACGTGAAGAGTTGACTCATTGGAAAAGACCCTGATGCTGGGAAAGATTGAAGGTAGGGGGAGAAGGGAATGACAGAAGATGAGATGGTTGGATGGCATCACCAGCTTGATGGACATGAGAGTGAGAAAGCTCCAGGAGTTGGTGATGGACAGAGAAGCTTGGCGTACTGCAGTCCATGGGGTCACAAAGAGTCGGACACGACTGAGCGACTGAACTGAAGTACGCAGAGCTAAGCCTGACTGGGTGCCAGATACTCTTCTGAACCACAGGAATGGACAATCATATACAAAAGAGATAGATGTGTTACTCTCATGGGTAAACATATAATTTCATATGCTGATAAGAACTATGGAGACAATTATAAAATGTAATAAAATAGAGTATCCTTGAAGAAGGGGTGAGAGACATTAACTAGGGCAGGTGGAGAGGGCCTCTCCGAACTGAATTCTACTGAAGCAAGGGGAGCAGCCAGCCATGCTGACTGAGTTGGGGCATCCAGGCAGAGAGGATAACAAACCCAGAGAAACTGAGACAGGTCAAAGCTTGGGATGTCAAGGACCAAGAAAAAATGGCTTTGTGTCCTGGAGCAGAGTGAGTGAGGACAGAGAAACAAAGGGAAGATGAGATCAAAGATGTAAGGCCTTGCAGGCCATGGTGAGGAGTTTGGGATTTATTCTATGGCAAGCATTGAAGATGGTAGGCAGGGTAAGATCCTGGACAACTTACATTTTAAAGAGATCGTGCACTTGACTCCTAAAAACTTCCCATGCATAATCCTCCCCATCCTTTTCCCCTTTGTAGAAGTCCCTAAAACAGGTCATAGTTACAGTGTAGAAGGTGTCTGGGTCTCCAGATAATCTCAAAGGTGTCCTCGATCCGGCTGAGAACACTAATGTTGGCTTGTAATGGAGTAAAAATAAGCTTTATGTATGAAGCCAAAGAGGGAGAGAGAGTCGGAGGGAGGGAGAGAGGGGGTAAGCACATTCTGACTGCTCCCTGAAGAATGCAACTGTGGGGTCTAGGCATGAACGACAGTGGAAGCGGGACACCTTCCACCTGTCCCCACCACAAGGCCTTGAATAGAAGAGTTAATTTTAAGTAAATAAGTGGACTCAGTCAAGGACCAGCTAAACTGTCAAGTTCACCAGCTAACTGCACGAAGCAGTAACTAATCATCTTCCCTGCAGGTGTTGGCCATAATGGAAAGTAGCAGACCAGGTTAGCCTGACACTGCATCTTCCAAATGTCCTACCTTGAGAAGCCAGATTTAAAATACATTTTTTTCCTCCATTAGACCAGCCTGCCTTTTTGAGTCTTTTGTCAGATCGGTTACATTTGCTTCTATGGTAATAAACCACAGAAAGGATCAGGAACAGATAATTGAGTTTAAGGTAATACCCAGGCAGTTGCTAACCCTATTTATCCTCTGCTAGATACCACCACCCCAAAGAACTGCATATCCATCATATGAAAACAGATGTGAATGTTCACTCATTCATCAAGCATGGACCAACACCTGTTTTGTCCTGGGCACTGCCCTAAGATTGGGGTTATGTGCGTGCATGCTAAGTGGTGTCTGACTCTTTGCAACCCCATGGACAGCAGCCCACCAGTCTTCTCCTTCCACTGGGATTCTGCAGGCAAGAGTACTGGAGTGGGTTGCCATTCCTTCCTCCAGGGGTTCTTCCCCACCCAGGAACTGAGCCTGAATCTCGTGTCTCCTGCCTTGGCAGGCGGGTTCTTTACCACTGGGGGTTTAGTTGCTGAGTCATGTCCAACTCTTTGCAACCCCCATGGACTGTAGCCTGCCAAGCTCCCCTGTTCATGGGATTTTCCAGGCAAGAATACTGGAGTGGGTTGCCACTTCCTTCTCCAAGATTGGAGGTGCAGTAATAACCAAACAGACAAAGCTCTTTTTTGTAACTGAGCAGGATCCAGTGGTGCCTTCCCGGAACAGACACCCGCTACTCCACCCCCACCCCCCACACACTGTGTCCTCTGTTTGCCTCTCATCTGTAGAAAAACTTCAGCCTCCTAGGCCTTCCCCAGTTTCCAAAAGTAAATTCAATCAGAGAAGTGAGAAAATGCAGAAAGAAAAGGAAACAGTCAAGCAAGACAAAATAGTAACACTTTAACCATTAAATAAAGTCAAGGACCTTCAGTTCCTCCTCAAGGGCTATAGATGATATATATGGGAAAAGAATAAAAAACAAGTGGATATATATAATGGATTCACTTTGCTGTACAGCAGGAAGTAACACAACATTGTAAATCAACTGTACTCCAATACAATTTTTTAAAACTCTGTCCTTCAAAAAAAGATAAGGAATGAAATCCAATTTAGTCTTCATGTGTCATGTCTAATAAAACCATTTACATTAGTTTAAAAAGAGCCAACAACTAAGAGTCATATAAATGCATCATTTAATGTGCATTATCTACTTCATATACAGTATGTTTTAATATTAAAAAGAAGATATTTCTACTTAGCCAGAAATAAAGAACAAAATAACGCCATTTGCAGCAACATGGATGCAATTTGAAATCACCTTACTAAGTGAGCGAAGTCAGAGAAAGACTAATACTATATGCTATCACTTATATGGGAAATCTAAAATGCGACACTGATGAACTTATCTATGAAACAGCAATGGGCTCACAGACATTGAGAACAGACTTAACGGTCACAGGATGGACTTAGAGTTGGGAGTTTGGTTTTGAACATTCCTCTGGGACCTTCAAATCATGATACCAAGTAGATGACAGGCATTGACAACATACTGAAGGGAGCTGAAAGTTTTAGCCATTGTTGTGGACAATATCCCCTGCAAAAGAATTCACTGAAGTCCTAACGCCAATGTGATGGTCCTAGGAAGTNATAATGGATTCACTTTGCTGTACAGCAGGAAGTAACACAACATTGTAAATCAACTGTACTCCAATACAATTTTTTAAAACTCTGTCCTTCAAAAAAAGATAAGGAATGAAATCCAATTTAGTCTTCATGTGTCATGTCTAATAAAACCATTTACATTAGTTTAAAAAGAGCCAACAACTAAGAGTCATATAAATGCATCATTTAATGTGCATTATCTACTTCATATACAGTATGTTTTAATATTAAAAAGAAGATATTTCTACTTAGCCAGAAATAAAGAACAAAATAACGCCATTTGCAGCAACATGGATGCAATTTGAAATCACCTTACTAAGTGAGCGAAGTCAGAGAAAGACTAATACTATATGCTATCACTTATATGGGAAATCTAAAATGCGACACTGATGAACTTATCTCTGAAACAGCAATGGGCTCATAGACATTGAGAACAGACTTACGGTCACAGGATGGACTCAGAGTTGGGAGTTTGGTTTTGAACATTCCTCTGGGACCTTCAAATCATGATACCAAGTAGATGACAGGCACTGACAACATACTGAAGGGAACTGAAAGTTTTAGCCATTGTTGTGGACAATATCCCCTGCAAAAGAATTCACTGAAGTCCTAACGCCAATGTGATGGTCCTAGGAAGCGGAGCTTTGGGGATGGCTAAGTCATGAGGGTGAAGCCCTCAGGAAAGGGACTGGGATCTTTGTAAAAGAAACTCCAAAGGGCTTTCTCACCCCTTTCATCATGTAAGGACACAATGAGAAGAAGGCTATTTATGAAGCAGGAAGTAAGCCTTCACCAGACATCGACTTTGGCAGCACCATGACCGTGGACATTCCAGCCACCAGGACCATAATAAATGTTTGCTGTGAAACCCATACAGTCTGCCTTTAGTTTGCTCTGAGATCCTGGGAAACCCATCTTCCCTCCCTAGATCTGCTTTACCACCTGTTCTGTCAACTTTCTCATTGCTCTAACACATCTTGACTCTGTCAGAACAGGGTTTGGGTAGGTTCCATCCAAAGCAAGAAGTCTAGAATACAGCCATACAGAGTGCTGATCTGACTGAGGAACTGACCTTTAAATATCCCATTTTCTTATTGGTGCTTTGGATGGGAGCTCTCGGGGGAACTCTGAGGGTAATTGCTTTTGCCTCTGCCTTAGAAGGGGCTGACTTTGATGCAATGCTGTTCTCATCCACAGGTTTAATTTAGCTCTTTTGTCTGCATTAAACTCACAGGGAACTATCCTTTGTGTGGTACCAAACATATCACATGGCCAGCCATTTCTAGCTGAATTTAGACTTGCCCTTTCAGCTAAGGATCCTGAGATGCTCTGAGGGCCAGGGCAGGTGTGTTGACGTCTATATCTGTCCCTCAGGATCCTCTCTAGGGGAGTTTTGGGGAATCTGGACCAGCCACTGGGTGTCAGCATTGCTTTTTCCAATTATAAGCG
>SJYX01021723.1:26661-37555 GCA_006410675.1 Oreotragus oreotragus
AAGCGGGGCGGGGGTGGGGTGGGGGGGTGGTATTTGTGTGGTTTGGGAGTTGTTTATGCAGTAAGTGTGGGCTCTAAAGCAAGTGCAGCCACAGTTCACATTTGAACAGCATTTAGTATGAGACCAAGAGCTCTCCTCTGTCTTCACTTCTGGACCCTCCCTACTCATTTCAGTCCCTTTGTGTCACTCGCCTGGATACTGCACAGTCTTGCTTGCCATTTCTGTGTCCTTCAAGTCTATCTTTTTTATCTGGTTACAATCAGGACTCTAGCAGGCTCAGTTGTAGGATAATGAGAACCCTGTCATTGACGGCTTGTAAAACAAAAGTGGCAAAACCACCTTGCAGGAATTTTTGTAGAAGAGAAACACATGTTATATTTGTCTTAATTTTGTTTTAAAAGAAAACTTTTTATTAGTACCGTAAGAAAAAAAAAAAAACTTATAACACTCACACAAAACAACTGTTTAAAAAAATAATGATTAAGTATTTCCATTTCTTTGTATTATTTCCAAATTCTTTCATCAATGTTTTATAGTTTTCAGAGTATATGTCTTTTACCTCCTTGGCTAAATTTATTTCTAGGTATTTCATTCTTTTTGATGCAATTTAAAACAGGATTGTTTTCTTCTTTATCTTCCTGATGATTATCAGTGTAGAGATAAGCAACACATTTCTGTATATTAATCTTATATCCTGCAAAATTCCTAAATTCATTTGCTAGTTCCAATAGTTTTCTGGTGGAGACTTTAGAGTTTTCTATATATATCGCATTATATCATCTGCAAATAATGACAGTTTTAACACTTTCCGTCTAATTTGGATGCCTTTTGTGTCTTCCTTATCTGACTGCTGTAGCTAGAACTTTCGATACTAATTTAAATGGAAGCAATGAGACAGGGCATCCTTGTCTTATTCCTGATTTTAGAGGAAAAGATTTCTGCTTTCCATTGTTGAGTATGATGTTAGCTATGGCTCTGGGATGCAAGAATTAATATTGCTAAAATGCCCATACTACCCAAAGCAATCTACAGATTTAATGTAATCCCTGTCAAAATACCCAGGCCACTTTTCATAAAACTAGGATAAATAATCCTAAGACATAGAACCACAAAAGACACTGAATTGCCAAACTATCTTGAGAAAAAAGGATAAAAGTAAAAATATCATACTCTCTGACTTTGGACTATACCACAAAGTGATAGTAATGGAAACAGCATGGTACTGGCACAAAAACAGACACAGCTCAAACAAACAGAACATAGAACCCAGAAAAAACCCTATGCACCTATGGTCAATTAGTCTACAACAAAATGAGGCAAGAATATACAGTGGAGAAGGACAGTCTCTTCAACAGGTGGTGCTGTGAAAACTGAACAGCTACACATGAAAGAATGAAATCTGAACATTTCCTCACACCATAAACAAAAACAAATTCAAAATGGATTAAAGACTTAAATGTAAGGCCTGAAACTTAAAACTCTAAGACACAGCCAGAACACTGTTTGATTTAAGGCATAGCAGTATATTTTGAATCTGTCTCCTAAGACAAAAGAAATAAAAACAAGAATTAACAAATGGAACCTAATTAAACTTGAAAGCTTTTACACAGTAAGGGAAACCATTGATGAAATGAAAATAAAAGTTACTGAATGGAAGAAAATATTTGTACATAATCACTGACTGAGGTTAATATTACAAATATATTAATAGCTCATACAACTCAATATAAAAAAAATCTAGTTAAAACATGGGCAGAAGATCTGAACAGACTTTTATCAAAGATGTACAAATGGTCAACAGGCACATGAAAAGATGTTTGACATAGCGAGTCATCAGAGAAATGCAAATCAAAGCCACAATAAAATATTGCCTCATACCTTTAATAACAGCTCTCATCAAAGAGACTACAAAGAACGAATGTTGAGGAGGATGTGGAGAAAAGGGAACCCTTGTACACTGTTAGAAATTTACATTGGCTCAGCCACTATGAAAATTAGTAAGAAGTTTCCTCAAAAAACCGAGAATAGAACTCCCTTATGATCCAGCAACTCCACTCCTGGGTATATATGCGAAGAAAATGAGCACACTAATTCAAAAAGATACATGCTCCTCAATATTCACAGAACCATTATGTACAATAGCTAAGATACAGAAGCAACCTAAATGTCCATCAACAGATGAATGGATAAAGAATTTGTTGCAAACACACAATGGAATACTACTCATCCATAAAAAAGAATTAACTTCTGACATTTGCAACTATGTGGTTGAATATTAACCTTAGTGAAACAAGTCAGACACAGAAAAATACGTTATCACCTATATATGGAATCTAAAAAATAAAACAAATGTTTATCACAACACAAAAACAGACTCATAGATATCAAAGCAAACTAATGGTTACCAGTAGAGAGTGAAAGCAGGGAGGGAAGACAGGAGCATGTGATTAAGAAATACAGACTACTATGTATAATATAGATAAGCAACAACGCTATATTGCAAAGCATAGGAAACTACGGCAACATTTTATAATAACTTAGAGTATAACCTATAAAAATATTGAATCATTGTTGTACACCAGAAACCAATACAATATTATAAATTAGTTATATTTCATTTTTACAAAAGATTAATAAACTCCGAGGATCTAATGTATACTATGGTGAATATAACCCTGCAATGTATAATTAAAATGTGCTAAGAGTAGAACGTAACATTCTCATCAGAAAAAGAAAAAGAAGACAAATATGTAAAGTGATGGATGTGATAGTTAACTAGATAAGAATAATTCTTTCACAATGTGTGTGTGTGTGTGTGTGTGTGTATATATATATATATATCTCAAATCACCACGATGTTCCCTTTCAATGTCTCAGAATTTTATTTGTCAAGTATGCCTCAAAAATTATACCTTTTTAAAGCTGAAAAAAAAAGCAAAACATGCAACAAAATTCTTGCTAAACAATCTTGCCTGCTATGCTAGATGTACTGAGACTGTGGCTTTTTTCATCTCCTCCTGTGTCCATGTATCTTTACCACATGGCTTTAAGTTCCTTTCACTAAACAGAGTCCATTTCTCCATTCCTTGTTTCTACATTCAGCCACAGAACATGCTCTGGCCAAGAATGTGTTAGCAAATTTGACACACGCAGAGGCATGAAAGATCCCAGTCTTGTATGACTGGGATCACTCTTCTGCAATGAGAATGTGCCCAGGCTAGTCTAGTGGAAGGATGTGAGAAATGCATGAAGTACAGCCCAGTTACCCCAGGAAAGAGTCATCTGAGAAGCTAACTGTGAAACGAGAGTAAATCTAGACCAACACCAAAGACACCACTTGCTGTAATGGCTATTCAGTTCAGTTCAGTTCAATTCAGTTGCACAGTCATGTTCAACTCTTTGCGATCCCATGAATTGCAGCATGCCTGGCCTCCCTGTCCATCACCAACTCCCAGAGTTCACTCAAACTCTTGTCCATAAAGTTGGTGATGCCATCCAGCCATCTCATCCTCTGTCATCCCCTTCTCCTCCTGCCCCTAATCCCTCCCAGCATCAGAGTCTTTTCCAATGAGTCAACTCTTCGCATGAGGTGGCCAAAGTACTGGAGTTTCAGCTTCAGCATCATTCCTTCCAGAGAACACCCAGGGCTGATCTCCTTAGGAATGGACTGGTTGGATCTCCTTGCAGTCCAAGGGACTCTCAAGAGTCTTCTCCAACACTACAGTTCAAAAGCATCGATTCTTCGGTGCCCAGCTTTATTCACAGTCCAACTCTCACATCCATACATAACCACAGGAAAAACCATAGCCTTGACTAGACGGACCTTTGCTGGCAAAGTAATGTCTCTGCTTTTCAATGTGCTGTCTAGGTTGGTCATAATTTTCCTTCCAAGGAATAAGCATCTTTTAATTTCATGGCTGCAGTCACCATCTACAGTGATTCTGGGGCCCAAAATAATAAAGTCTGACACTGTTTCCACTGTTTCCCCATCTATTTCCCATGAAGTGGTGGGACCAGATGCCATGATCTTCGTTTTCTGAATGTTGAGCTTTAAGCCAACTTTTTCACTCTCCTCTTTCACTTTCATCAAGAGGCTCTTTAGTTCTTCTTCACTTTAAGCCATAAGGGTGGTATCATCTTCATATCTGAGGTTATTGATATTTCTCCCGGCAATCTTGATTCCAGCTTGTGTTCTTCCAGCCCAGCATTTCTCATGGTGTACTCTGCATATAAATTAAATAAGCAGGGTGACAATATACAGCCTTGATGTACGCCTTTTCCTATTTGGAAACAGTCTGTTGTTCCATGTCCAGTTCTAACTGTTGCTTCCTGACCTGCATGTAGGTTTCTCAAGAGGGAGGTCAGGTGGTGTGGTATTCCCATCTCTTTCAGAATTTTCCACAGTTAATTGTGATCCACACAGTCAAAGGCTTTGGCATAGTCAATAAAGCAGAAGTAGATGTTTTTCTGGAACTCTCTTGCTTTTTCATGATCCAGCAGATGTTGGCAATTTGATCTCTGGTTCCTCTGTCTTTTCTAAAACCAGCTTGAACATCAGGGAGTTCACGGTTGACGTACTGCTGAAGCCTGGCTTGGAGAATTTTGAGCATTACTTTACTAGTGTGTGAGATCAGTGCAATTGTGTGGTAGTTTGAGCATTCTTTGGCATTGCCTTTCTTTGAGACTGGAATGAAAACTGACCTTTTCCAGTCCTGTGGCCACTGCTGAGTTTTCCAAATTTGCTGGCATATTGAGTGCAGCACTTTCACAGCATCATCTTTCAGGACTGGAAAAAGCTCAACTGGAATTCAATCACCTTCACTAGCTTTGTTCATAGTGATGCTTTCTAAGGCCCACTTGACTTCACATTCCAGGATGTCTGGCTTTAGGTCAGTGATCACACCATCGTGATAATGTTGGTCATGAAGATCTTTTTTGTACAGTTCTGTGTATTCTTGCCACGTCTTCTTAATATCTTCTGCTTCTGTTAGGACCATACCATTTCTGTCCTTTATTGAGCCCATCTTTGCATGAAATGTTCCCTTGGTATCTCTAATTTTCTTGAAGAGATCTCTAGTCTTTCCCATTATGTACAGTGTACAGTATGATACTGTTAACCGTAGTAAGAGTAATGGCCTGAGACTGACAGCCATCCAAAAATTCATATGTTGAAATCCTAACAACCAAAAGTGATGGCATTAGTAGGTGGTACTTTTGGAAGGTAATTACATCATAGGACTGGAACCCTCATGAATGGGATTAGTGCTCTTATGAAACAGATACCACAGAGATCCCTTCATTCTTTCTGGAGTTATTTCTCCAGATTTCCAGTAGCATTCTGGGCACCTACTGACCTTGAGAGTTCCTCTTTCAGTATCCTATCATTTTGCCTTTTCATACTGTTCATGGGGTTCTCAAGGCAAGAATACTGAAGTGATTTGCCATTCTCTTCTCCAGTGGACCGTATTTTGTCAGAACTCTCCACCATGACCCACCCATCTTGGGTGGCATGGGTCATAGTTTCATTGAGTTAGACAAGGCTGTGGTCCATGTGATCGAATGGTTAGTTTCCTGTGATTTGGGTTTCAGTCTGTCTCCCCTCTGATGGAGAAGAGTAAGAGGCTTATGCAAGCTTCCTGATGGGAGAGACTGACTGAGGGGGAAACTGGGCCTTGTTCTGATGGGCGGGGCCATGTTCAGTAAATCATTAATCCAATTTCTGTTGATGGGTGGGGCTGTGTTCCCTTGCTGTTATTTACCTGGGGCCAAACTATGGTGCAGGTGATGGAGATAATGGTGACCTCCTTCAAAAGGTCCCATGCATGTACACTCAGTGCCCCTAGCCCTCCAGCAGGCCACTGCTGACCCGCACCTCCGCTGGAGACTCCTGCACTTAGGGATAAGTCCAGGGCAGTCTCTTGTGGGGTCACTGCTCCTTTCTCCTGGGTCCTGGTACGCACAAGGTTCTGTTTTTTCCTGCCAAGAAAAACTTGTTTCCCAGTCCTGTGTAAGTTCTGGCAGCTTAGGGCTTATGTCATAGCCAGGTCTGCTGTACCCAGAGCGCCTGCCCTTGTAGCAGTCCACTGCTGATCCATACCTCCACAGGAGACACTCAAACACTGTTCTGTCTCAGTCTTGGTGGGGATCTCTGGGACCTGGTGCATTCAAGGTTTGTTCGAGACCTCTGAGCATTTCTGGCAGGTATGGGGTTTGATTCTAAATGCTATTTCACCCCGCCTACCATCTTGCTGGGGCTTCTCCCTTATTCTTGGACATGGGATATTTCTTCACAGCCGCTCCCGTGCCACACATAGGTCCATGAATCAAGGCAAAATTGTAAGTGATCAAACAGGAGATGGCAAGAGTGAACATCAACATTTTAGGAATCAGTGAACTAAAATGGACTGGAATGGGTGAATTTTACTCAGATGACCATTATATCTACTACTGCGGGCAGGAATCCCTTAGAGGAAATGGAATAGCCATCACAGTCAACAAGAGTCCGAAATGCAGTTCTTGGATGTAATCTCAAAAATGACAGAATGATCTCTGTTCATTTCCAAGGCAAACCAATCAATATCACAGTAATCCAAGTCTATGCCCCAACCAGTAATGCTGAAGAAGCTGAAGTTGAACGGTTTTATGAAGACCTCCAAGACCTTTTAGAACTAACACCCCAAAAGGATGTCTTTTTCATTATAGGGGACTGGAATGCAAAAGTAAGGAGTCAAGAAATACTTGCAGTAAGGCAAATTTGGCCTTGGAGTACAGAATGAAGCAGAGCAAAGGCTAACAAAGTTTTGCCAAGAGAACACACTGGTCATAGCAAACACTCTCTCCCAACAACACAAGAGAAGACTCTGCACATGGACATCACCAGACGGTCAACACCGAAATCAGATTGAGTATATTCTTTGTAGCCAAAGATGGAGAAGTTCTATACAGTCAGCAAAAACAAGACCAGGAGCTGACTGTGGCTCAGATCATGAACTTCTTATTGCCAAATTCAGACTTAAATTGAAGAAAGTAGGGAAAACACCTAGACCATTCAGATATGACCTAAATCAAATCCCTTAGGATTATACAGTGGAAGTGAGAAACAGATTCAAGGGATTAGAGAGAGTGCCTGAAGAACCAAGGATACAGGTTTGTAACATTGTACAGGAGGCAGGGATCAAGACCATTCCCAAGAAGGAAATGCAAAAAAAGCAAAATGGTTGTCTGAGTAGGCCTTACAATGAAGGCCATGAATAGAATATAAGTGAAAGGCAACAGAGGAAAAGACAGAAATACCCATTTGAGTGCAGAGTTCCAAAGAATAGCAAGAAGAGAAAAGAAAGGCTTCTTTAGTGATCAATGCAAAGAAATGGAGAGAACAATAGAATGGGAAAGACTAGAGATCTCTTCAAGAAAATTAGAGATACTAATGGAACATTTCATGCAAAGATGGGCTCAATAAAGGACAGAAATGGTAATGGACCTGACAGAAGCAGAAGATATTAAGAAGAGGTGGCAAGAATACAGAGAAGAACTGTACAAAAAAAGATCTTCATGACCCAGATTATCAGAATGGTGTGATCACCAACACAGAGCCAGACATTCTGGAATGTGAGGTCAAGTGGTCCTTACAAAGCATCACTATGAAGGTAATGGACCTGACAGAAGCAGAAGATATTAAGAAGAGGTGGCAAGAATACAGAGAAGAACTGTACAAAAAAAGATCTTCATGACCCAGATTATCAGAATGGTGTGATCACCAACACAGAGCCAGACATTCTGGAATGTGAGGTCAAGTGGTCCTTACAAAGCATCACTATGAACAAAGCTAGTGAAGGTGATTGAATTCCAGCTGAGCTATTTCAAATCCTAAATGATGATGTGAAAGTGCTGCACTAAAATATGCCAGCAAAGCTGGAAAACTCAGCAGTGGCCACAGGACTGGAAAATGTCAGTTTTCATTCCAATCCCAAAGAAAGATAATGCCAAAGAATGCTCAACCTACCACACAACTGCACTCGTCTCCCATGCTAATAAAGTAATGCTAAAAATTCTCCAAGCCAGGCTTCAACAGTATGTGCACCATGAACCTCCAGATGTTCAAGCTGGTTTTAGAAAAGGCAGAAGAACCAGAGGTCAAATTGCCAACATCCACTGGATCATCGAGAAAGCAAGAGAATTCCAGAAAAACATCTACTTCTGTTTTATTGACTATGCCAAAGCCTTTGACTGTATGGATCACAACAAACTGTGGAAAATTCTTAAAGAGGTGGGAATACCAGACCACCTAACCTGCCTCCTGAGAAATCTGTATGCAGGTCAAGAAGCAACAGTTAAAACTGGACATTGAACAACAGGTTGGTTACAGATTGGGAAAGGAATACATCAAGGCTATATATTGTCACCCTGCTTATTTAACTTATATGCAGAGTTAAAAACATCATGAGAAATGCTAGACTGGATGAAGCACAAGTAGCAATCGAGATTGCCGGGAGATATATCAATAACCTCAGAGATGCAGATGACACCACACTTTTAGAAGAAAGCAAAGAAGAACTGAAGAGCCTCTTGATAAAAGTAAAAGAGGAGAGTTAAAAAGTTGGCTTAAAACTCAACATTCAAAAAGTAAGATCCTATCATTTGGTCCCATCACTTCATGGCAAATAGATGGGGAAACAATGAAAAGAGTGAGAGACTTTATTTTGGGGGGCTCCAAAATCACTTCAGATGGTGACTGCAGCCATAAAATTAAAAGACGGTTGCTCCTTGGGAGAAAAGCTATGACCAACCTAGACAGCATATTAGAAAGCAGAGACATTACTTTGCCAACACAGGTCCATCTGGTCAAAGCTATGGTTTTTTCAGTAGTCATGTATGGATGTGAGATGGACTATAAAGGAAGTTGAGTGCCGAAGAATTGATGCTTTAGAACTGTGGTGTTGAAGACTGCATGGAGATCCAACCAGTCAATCATAAAGGAAATCAGTCCTGAATATTCATTGGAAAAACTGATGCTTAAGCTGAAAATCCAATACTTTGGCCACCTGATGAGAAGAACTGACTCATTTGAAAAGACCCTGATACTGGGAAAGATGGAAGGCTGGAGAAGAAGGGGACAATAGAGGATGAGATAGTTGGATGGCATCATCGACACAATGGACATGAGTTTGAGTAGGCTCTGGGAGCTGGTGATGGACAGGGAAGCCTGGTGTGCTGCAGTCCATGGGGTCACAAAGATTTGGACAAGATTTAGTGACTGAACTGAACAAACTCATGAAAAGATGCTCAGCATTGCTCATTATTAGAGGAATGCAAATCAAAACTAGAACGAAATATCACCTCACNTGAGTAGGCTCTGGGAGCTGGTGATGGACAGGGAAGCCTGGTGTGCTGCAGTCCATGGGGTCACAAAGATTTGGACAAGATTTAGTGACTGAACTGAACAAACTCATGAAAAGATGCTCAGCATTGCTCATTATTAGAGGAATGCAAATCAAAACTAGAACGAAATATCACCTCACACTGGTCAGAATGGCCATCATCAAAAAGTTTACAAACAATAAATGGAGAGGGTGTAGAGAAAAGGGAACCCTCTTGCATTGTTGGTGAGAATGTAAATTGATACAGCCACTATGGAAGACGGTATGAAGATTCCTTAAAAACTAGGAATAAAACCACCATAATATAAAGTGAAAGTCCCTCATTCGTGTCCAACTCTTTGTGACCCCATAGAATTCTCCAGGCCAGAATACTGGAGTGGGTAGGCTTTCCTTTCTCCAGGGGATCTTTCCCACCCAAGTATCGAACCCAGGTCCCCCACATTGCAGGTGGACTCTTTACCAGCTGAGCCACAAGGGAAACTCAAGAATACTGGAGTGGGTAGCCTATCCCTTCTACAGTGGATCTTCCTGACCCAAGAATAGAACTGGGGTCTCCTGCATTGCAGGTGTATTCTTTACGATCCAGCAATCCCACTCCTAGGCATATACCCTGAGGAAACCAAAACTGAAAAAGACACATGTATCCCATTGTTCACTGCAGGACTATTAATAATACCTAGAACATGGAAGCAAGCTAGATGTCCATTGACAGATGAATGTATAAAAAAATTGTGGTTTATATACACAATGGAATATTCAGTTTAGTTCAGTTCAGTTCAGTTGCTCAGTCGTATCCAACTCTTTGTGACCCCATCAATCACAGCACGCCAGGCCTCCCTGTCCATCACCAGCTCCCAGAGTTCACTCAAACTCATGCCATCCAGCCATCTCATCCTCTGTCGTCTCCTTCTCCTCCTGCCCCCAATCCCTCCCAGCATCAGCATCTTTTCCAGTGAGTCAACTCTTCACTTGAGGTGGCCAAAGTATTGGAGCTTCAGCTTTAGCATCAGTCCTTCCAATGAACACCCAGGACTGATCTCCTTTAGGATGAACTGGTGGAACCTCCTTGCAGTCCAGGAGACTCTCAAGAGTCTTCACCAACACCACAGTTCAAAAGCATCAATTCTTCGGCACTCAGCTTTCTTCACAGTCCAACTCTCATAGCCATACATGACCACAGGGAAAACCATAACCTTGACTAGAAGGACCTTTGTTGGCAAAGTAATGTCTCTGCTTTTTAATATGCTGTCTGGGTTGGTCATAACTTTCCTTCCAAGGAGTAAGCGTCTTTTAATTTCATGGCTGCAATCACCATCTACAGTGATTTTGGAGCCCCCAAAAATAAAGTCTGACACTGTTTCCACTGTTTCCCCATCTATTTCCCATGAAGTGATGGGACCAGATGCCATGATCTTAGTTTTCTGAATGTTGAGCTTTAAGCCAACTTTTTCACACTCTTCTTTCACTTTCATCAAGAGGCTTTTTAGTTCCTCTTCACTTTCTGCCATAAGGGTAGT